>JANVCG010030639.1:0-10410 GCA_025505365.1 Haliclystus inabai | reverse complement strand
ATAAATAAATAAATAAATAAATAAATAAATAAATAAATAAATAAATAAATAAAATTAATAATAATAATAATAATAACAATAACAGTTAATTAATGATAATAATAACAATAACAATTAATCTATAATAATAAAACGCAAAACCACTTTGTGACCAACACACAATAGAATGTTTTAGATTAAACTCCTCCTTAGCGGCGCACTTCTCAAACTTCTTACACCTATTTCACGTAACTAAAGGCTATGAACTGTTGCATGTTTTATTTTTTACATTTTAAAAAGCAATAAATAGCTCAAAAATTGCAATTTAGAATCTGAAAATGACGTTATTTTACAGGAAGTCATGTGAAAATAATCTGTGTTGCCTTAGCTCTTCTTCTTTTGTGTTGAAGAATTTCCAAATTTTTACAAAATGGTTGTCTGCTTTCGATTTTGCATGCACGTGTTTTACGTCGAGTTTGCAAAAGTACTTATAGATGTTTGGCTAGAAGGAGAAGACTTACTTTCAGATCAAAGATATCTCTTTGGAATGTAAGTAGACGGAAAACCTTCTCGGTAAGTTCTTTTTGATCTTGATCGTTCCATGCTCCTGTAAATCTTTTCAAATCACTTTGCCTTCGTTGTTTCTAACTATGTTCAAGGCTGAGCTTTGTGTATTGCGTTATGAAGATCACTGGTCACAGAACCCTGTTGGCAACCACTGCTTGTTTTATTCTCAAGTTTACTACGCAGTGATTAATTCGCTTTTTTATTCATTTATAATTTACGGTCGACAGAAAGGATTGCTATGTCACGGTTTTATACCGGTTCTGTTGTCAACACTCTACACCGAGAGTAGTGATCTGTTTTACAAATAACCAAATTCAAATAATTTGTTTGGGACTTCTTAGTGGCCAGAAAATTATAAAATCCGAAATCAGACCTGTACTTTTATCGAAAAGCAAACTGTTAATGAGGCATGTTACAATGGTGTTTCGTCGTGTAGCTGTATTCAATGATTCAGTCTTAAAACTTGAAAGCTCACTTGAAACTGAATTACGATCACTATAGACAAGTGAGCTTCTGTGAGATATTGCCCAAGTTGACAGCATATTGAAATAAAGTTTCGGGTCTTTCTTTCATTGACGCATTTGATTATATCAATTTTCAGAATCATACATATCTGCTGTTCTCAATAAACACTGGATGATTCTTGCAGAGATTCCCTCAACCAAATAAAGCATCAAAATTAAATAACAATCCAACTTTGCAAAGCAGTTTATAAACTGCAGCTGATTGACTGAGAAAAGTAAACAATTACTGTAGTTCAACCTTCCACTTTAGTCAACAATTACTTATTATTGTTACAAATGAGTAAGAATTGATGATCAAAATTAAATTTCAATATTGCATTTTTTCATCCATCTTTTTCTATTTATCTTTATAGCACTTTTACTTTATTGGGCTGAAATTAACTCTAAAAAGTTTTACTATTGGCAGTTTAAGGGAGTGAAGCGACCTATAGGGGAAGCCGAAGGCTGACAGCCCCGAAATCAGCCTGCAAGCCGAAGGCTTGTTAATATTAATTAATCATGAAAAATTAATAAATCAGTCTGATGATTGCAAAAGCATAAAACTGCTAACTGAATAACGTCTAACGTACAATGTAGTCATTACTTTGAATATAAAGAAGTTTGAGTTTGCTAACATAAATCAAACCTTGTTATCTAGAGCTATCTATAAGGCATTTGAGAGCAACTGCGAAAACGACGTTTCTTAATCGCTTGACAATACTCTGTTCATTCTCAATTAGCTTAATGTATCATCAAAAGTGTAAAATACCTAAATATGAATTCTATATTTACAGCTAAAAAATGTGCAATATAAACTATGAGACAGGGGGAAATGTAAGCACATGAATCATCAATGTACCCTGCACAGTAGCATATAGTAGGGTCAAAAACACAAAAACAATATAAGGTCGTTCCGGGTTATCTAGTTGGAATTAATTCACACTACAGTAAAATTTTTATAAAGTCGAATAATGTAAGCCAATTTTGAAAAAAAGGAAATTTCCCAGCTTCATGTACTTTTTTTAATCACTATTTCTCGATACAGTGTACACCATCTCATCCACGATGTGACCCCTCACGATACTGACAGAAAATCTGCTCAGATGTATACTTGACATTAAAATTATGGACGTGGATAGAGTCCCGGTAACCGGGACTTTTGTACGAAATACCAAAGTCCCGGCAGTCAAATACGCATGCGTACAATGGCAACCAAACACGATGAAAACTCTTAGACTTTGAAAACTGAATAAAATGGAGTCTGCTGGAACTAGCGCAGCTGTAAAAAGGCGAAGGTTTATCAAATTTTAGCGTTGTTACTGTTCAAGCATGTTATATTTTAATCAATTCTACACATTTAATGGATAAAATTTATCTATGAAAGAAGGTATTGGAATAATGTGTAAGACTCAAGGTGCCATGAGTTCGCAACGTCAAATTTTACTACGATCGAATTCAAAATAATCTAGCCGCCCAGCAACCGTCATGCCTACTTTTATTTGAAAAAATTCATGCTCTTGCCGACGTTTCTTAATAATCACAATATCAACCATGCGATCCAAAGTAATACATAATCGTTGATTTTGTTGTCAAAACTGATATAAAGCTGGACACCCCGAGACCGATTCAACTGGCAACATAAACATAACAAATTCTACAATTTTCACGCTCGAATTATCTTTCTTTCTCATCGAGTTATCTTTCTTATGTTAATTTAGAGGTAAGTAATCCTGCAAATGTTCAAACGAATTGAAACAATCTCCAACAGAAATACCAACGAAGGAAACGGCAGCCATAGCGAAAATGAAGTGAGTAAATATGCGCGCGCTTTCCAGACAATTGTATGCGCATGCGTATTTGACTGCCGGGACTCAAGTATTTGGTACAAAAGTCCCGGTTACCGGGACTCTATCCACTTCGTAAAATTATTTATTGGTACCCGTAGCTCGAACATTTAAACTCCTATGATCATTATAGAAGCGCTGAAGCCAACAATAGTACGATGGGCGAATGACATAACGAAAGCTACGTAAAATAATAACAATAATAAAATAAGTAATAACTGAAAAAAGCAACATCAACCAAACGGCTTGACGAACGTTTTGTGGTGATTTATGGTGTCACACAAGAAAAACATGGTAAACGTCTGCACGCTGTTCTTCAGCGTTGAAAAGAGTTCTGTCCTTGGCTCAATTTGTCTAAAAGCATATTTTCAGCTTCTGTCCTTCTGATGTTGATTTTCTAGGCTTTCCAGTCCCTTACTCAAGTATTCGCCCAAAAACATGCTCTACGACAGACCCCTTACGATTACAACCTCCATCTGACAGGTTTTGATGAAAGCGTGTGATAGCGACAACCTCTTTGCACATAGTTTTTTCAAGAGATAGAACTTTCACAGCAGCTTTTGCAGTATTCATTGGAGTCTTGCTTATCAAACTTTTCGTTTGATTCGTATGGGACAGCCCCCATAGTAACCCAGAAACAACAGAACGGGGACAATCCATGAATAATCGCCGAATGTTTGCTCGACATTTCAACTAATTACACGTGACTGATCAGCTAAGCACGTTTGCAGTACAATGCACTATCAACTGCAGGTGCAGCTAAAGAAAAATGAAAGTAAATGACATTTTAGTACACAATCATCCTCCGCCGCAAGGGAAACATTCTGCCTGGTGGCTTTCCAGTGTTTGGACAAGCAATACCAAAATGCATGCAATAAATTGGTCAATGTCTCATAGCAATTTAACACTCAACTTACGTTGCCATTGCAATTCCAAAGTATAAGTATTGAAGCAAAAAGAGCACCAGAGGCAGATCCAAGCGGTACCAAGATCATTCGCTAAACAAATATTCCTCTTTTCAGAATAGCTGATTGTCCTTCTCATGTGAGTCAGCAACAGCAACGCCTTCTGCCCGTCTAAAGTCATGTGAAAATAGGGACAAAGCAGCAAAATCTCTCCATTCAATTGCAGTGTGATTTCTTAGAGACAATAGATCAAATCTCCTGTGAATTTAGAGAGTGACGATTTTGACAATTTCAAAATGGCGAAGGCAAAGCTGAAGACTGTGTTGTTGCGAATGGTCAGCATGGCTGGAACAGGATTCGAATATGTTACAACAAAGAACAGAAACCTGCCCAAGCTACAGCTAATGAAGTATGATCCAGTTGTTAGGAGGCATGTTTTATTTGAAGAAGCAAAATTCAAGAAGGGAAAGCCTAAATAGTGAAGCTACAAACAAGAGAAGTCGCATTTGGTCACGTGACATGCATGTACCTCAACTCAAAGTAAACTTGAAGACTGAATGGCTGGGATAGCACGTTTTAGACAAATGTAATTACACTGATGTTTGTTTGCAAGTGAAAATAAGTTTTAAATTCTGTTTGTTAGTAAAATATAAAAAGAAAACTATAAAGCAGAACATGCGTTTCATTTTCAGTACAATTACAACTTCCAACTATCTAATTACTCCTAAAATTGACACTGTCTGTGTCACCTGGAAACCGAAGCAAGTCGGTGAGCTGAAAACAAAAAGGAAAAATGTATGTAACAACAGTGTGTGACAACTGATAGGGTGTGTAATTTTTTTAATAAAAAAACTCACATTGTTTTGGTATTCGACATGATTCATTATCGCTGACGACAGTTTCATGTAATTCATCACGAAATTTGTAAATGATACGAAGTGATTTTGTTTCCCCAACACAAGGATCATAGAAACCATTTAACTTATGCTGAAAACCAAATAAAAAAAAGTGAAAACTATGAGATGAACAGTGCAGAGTAATATCCATTTTGGCTATGCCGCCTGTATGCAGACCTTTGATGATTCAGCAAGCAATAGCTTTGAATCTTGCACAAGGCACTGAGTTGGTACAGTGACGTCAATGACTTGTGGGCTGATTGAAGCAGCACTACAACAAACATATAATACCAGTGTGCATTACAACTAAGGAACATATGCACCCATACCTGTGCTATGCCAAACTATATATTTACTTTGCGGTAGATGAAACTAATTTGCCATACCAGGCATTTACAATAACAAGACCTAGAATGAAGGAATTAGCATGCTAAAAGAAGTCACAAGATATGACGTGAAGAGCAACAAGTTCTTTGCTGTAAAAGAAACATCAACCTTGTCTATTTGATTCTCTCTCGACGCATCTCACATAAACATCTTGCATTAACTCAACCTACAAAGTAGTAAAAAATAATATTGCCAAATTCAATGTTTAGGAATCAGATATGGTTGATTAAAGCCAGGTTTCCACTTGTACAAAAATTTCGCTCCAGCAAAAAATTTGCATCTATTTTTGCGGCAAAAAATTTGCATCTATTTTTGCGGCAAAAATTTTGCGGGTTCATCCCACTTGAAACGAATTCTGTCGTCGAAATCTCACACTTATCAAAACTGTGATGGCGCTCAGTGTTCGGCTACTTCACTGGTCCGTCTTGCTTATAATGATAAAACTAAATAGTTTCGTATTTGCTTTTGCAAGAAATCTTTGGCTTTTTGCTTGGAAGACGTGATAAAATCTCTTTAAAGTTATGCTCAGCTTTGATTTACGTATGCGAACATTTCAACGGAAATAGAATGACTTACTTGAAGTAACAAACAAAAAGTAACAGCTTCTAAAAATTTTCCTGTTACTTTTCTTGCATAATATTACCATGACAACATAATTACACAGCTCTGATTGGTTTGAGATATTTTTTGGTGAAGCGAATCAGAAAAAGCAGAAACAGTTCCCACTACTTTTTTCACTGCAGCAAATGTTGCAGCGAAATCTGCGTGGCCCAAATTTGAGTGTAATGTCACACAACGCATGCGTACTCTGTTTTTCAGCCGCAAAAAATTTGCTGCAGCAAAAGTTTCATCAAGTGGAAACCGGGCTTAACATGAGCTGTTTGATTGCTTACTGTTGCTTCTGCCTCCTTTCGTTTTTCGACAAGCCTTTCAGCATTCTTTTCGCGTTGCCTCGTCAAATCCCTAAATAAAACCAACATGTTTGCATTGATTTTCAAGTGGTAATATTACCTTCTTTACTTAGACCTTGATAATTCTGCCTCGACAGCAAAAAGGAGTGACGGTGGTGCTTAGACCATTCTCAAATTAATGGTTGTTATTATTTGACTCACTCATCTCTCTCACGTTGCAGATAAGGACTGATCACCATCTGCTTGATGACAATGTAGATGATCAATGGAGTTACAGTGCCATAAAATATCGCCGAGGGTGATATAACGTCAGAAAGCATGATGGGAAATGTATATGATTGTGTGTAGCGGTGCAGTCTGCAATAGAATCCAATACATTTGAGCAAAAAATCAGATGGCACAAGCAAAACTGGGGCTTCTTGAAGTACAGTCCTACCTTATTTTTAGAGTCACCCCACTGAGACTGCCCACACCTACACTAGTGCTCAGGCGACTGTACATAGATATTTTGTGTTCACAACCATAATTGAAAGCAACATCAAGAACACTGCACCTACAAATGAAAATATCATCAGATAAGGTTGGAAGTGTGCTTGTATGGAAAGATAGAAGAATTTGGATAACATAACTTACTTCAAACTGAGTTTTAGTCTGGTGTTTTCACTCACTTTTTGATGATAGGTGAGTGAGCCAAATGTTGTTCCTGGGCTAAGCTGCAAAGAAGTACAATTGTATTCAACTAAACTGTGTGATAAGCTGCAAATGAAATAGTGATGAAATCATACCTGAAGGCTGCTTGAAATGTGGCACTGCTCAGAATTGTGAACAATGGTTGAAGTGAGGGAGGGCATGATACCATAGCGCCATGATAGATAGCCAATGGTATGTTTACCAAGCTGATGTGCAACCACTTGATGAAAAAAACATTATGGTAGTCAACATAATGATAGGATTCAAACACACAAAAACTATTTAGACTTCATCTGAGATTAGTGATAGCACAAAAACTCACTTGCTTGTAGGCCAAATGACGCATGGGATTTATGTAATTCACTGTTGATGGTCAGCGTGGCAAACCTTCAAAAAATTATAAATGGTGAACTATTCACTGACAACGTCATTTATTTCAGTGACACTACAGACAGGAAAGAGTGACACTCTTGACATCTTACATTTTCTTGGTGAGATTCCTAAACCCTTTGATTTGGAATGTTGTACCTTGTCCTGCTCCAATCTCAACCTTTCCAAAAAAAATGTTCAATTAGATCAAATCACTGGTGTATGACATCTGAGTCTTACCTCAAATTCTTACCTCACCCCACATTCTATGTGACAATACTCTTCTTAGCGATGCATTCACGCTACCAGCACCAATTCCATTTTCTGTCTGCAGCATTCCAGATAGTATAACAGTGTCCCGTTTTGTTAATGGAGCCTTGAAAAAGCATGTTAATACTTTGATATCAATTAAATAATATGCTTATACAGTTCCTGTCAATTCACTCATCAATTACCTCAATAGATTGATGCAGAGTCATTCCTTTGATCTCTACATCAGGCAAACTGCAATATAAAATACCAACAGAACTTAGCATTACCTATAGATGCTAATACTATATCTATCGCAGGGCACACCCCATGTGGGTGGAAAGAACTCACCTGGAATCCTCATAGCCAGAGTCGTACGCATCAAAGAGTTCAGTAGCATTTACAGTCACTGAAAACGCACCCTGACAAAGACATATTTATTAATTTATAATTTAAGCATAGTCATTATTTGATGCAGTGCAAAGTGCAAGATAGCAAAAGGTTGAGGGGGAACAGAGTGCTTACCTTTGGATTGGTTTGCTGCAGCAGGTGCTTTTCTTCTCGTTCCTTCAACAGCCGTTCATATTGAGCCCTGATCTGCATGAGTAACAGTAATGCTTTTGTGATCTCATGCATTGTCTAACAAATGTGATGCAAACAGAATATCGTCTTACCTCATCTGGTGTTTGTTTTCTTTCAACAACCTAAATATTGATTATCACAGATAATGAACATCTACATCAGCAACCATAATGCATTGGCTCAAAAACAATAGTCTGATGATTAGATGCTGATCTGTCTACCTCCCAATCAGCAGCAAGTCCTTTGCATCCATAGACATCATAAATAGCTCGGCTCTGTGGATGGCTTAGCACTGACATCAAAAAAGAAATGAAGAACAAAAAATAGGTACATGCAGGCATAAATATGGATGCTGTTGAAGATTGGGAGAAGCAGTCACAGAGGACGGATGATACCTTCATGGGCCTTTTGTATTTTTGAAAATAAGTTGGAGGCCAGCTATGGAGAGAAATAAGAGGAGAGAAATCAGACTGCACAAAACCAGGCTGTAGCGTACCATCTAGGTGGAATGACATTCAAAGAGGCTGACCTCTTTCTGGCTTCTGCTCTGGTGTTTGTCAGGATGAAATTTGATGCACATTCCATGATATGCAAGTTTAACATCTTCTGCAGTAGCCTTAACATAGAAACACAAATCAATTGAAAAACAAAACAGCAATAACGGGTTCCTTACGTGGATGAGACATTGCACCAATTTCAAAGCCCTATTAATTAACATTGCTATCCAGACTAGATATATTGTAGTACTTTATTCAATGAGTTCAAAATTCGGTCAACAAAAGGTGGAATGAAATGACTGTTTTGTTTAATTTGTGTGCGAAAGATGCACAACAAAAGCTTTTTAAAATTTTAATTCTATGGTGTTGAATTACAATGAATGGAAATTATTAGAACTGTAAACAAAACAGTAGCATGCCTGTTGCACACACTAGCCATCAGGGAACGGTCTTGTTGAAATAAACCATCGAACTACCAAGAGAATGGCAGCATGTACTGGGAAATCGGATCAGATTCGGGTTGCTTATTATGGTCTTCGGATCGGATCGGATTTGCTTGTTTAGATCTCCCCGACAACACATCGTTATAATAATTTCATCTTGATCTCTTACGGCAATTTTTCTAATCCACGTGATATATGCAGTGGTTAAGTGTTATCGTTTATCATTTATACAGTCAGTTTTAAGTACCAGAATTCAGAAGTTACTGATTATTTATATTACTTAGCTAATATGTCTAGCTCAACTCCAGAATGTCCCTCTTCAGCGAATGATGAGTATGTAGAAGATTTATTGAAGAAAAAGTCCGAACGTGCATCAATTGAAAATTCGAGTAAGAGGCGGTCTGATTGCTGGAAGAAATTTGGTTTCCAAAAGTTGAAGGATTTTTATTTAATAGCTTCGTGTCGTGTTGTACGTGTTTTACTACGCACAAATATGATTCAAAGAAAGGTAACAGCCAATTGAATAAGCATGTATGTAGCCTTGACCAAGTTCGTAGTAGAGAAAAGGGCCAAACACAACTCAAGTTTACATCAGGAAACCAAGATAACGAGGAAAGGGTTGAGCTTACTGCTGAGGAGCGCCAGGCTCTAGAAAATGGATATAATTGATGCAGCTGCATTAGACTTCTCCCCTCTTTCGAGCTATAATAAAGCAGGCATGAGAATTATGTATGGTAGGGCGGCGAATTTGCAATTAAATATGGAGAGAAAATAAATATAGTAGACCATATCGTCAATAGGACAAATCTAACACTGAACGTATTTAAAAAAAACAACACAAACAAGTTCACCTGATGATCAAAGATCAATTGAATGACCAAGCATTTTGTACTACAACAGACCTCTGGAAAGAGATGTATACAAGAAGATCCTACATGTCCATCACTGTGCATCATACCTCAAAGCTATGGCTGCTACAAAATTTTATCTGGTGTACAGTTCACTACAACCTCAGTGATCACACTGCTTCAAGCATTGCTAAATGCTACTTAGATAATGTCCCGCAAGCGCCTTTTACAAATTAGTGACTACCGATAATACAATCACTATGCCCGCTGCATTCAGGCTCCTGCAGAGTGATGATCAAATCGGTTGCATGTCCCACATAAGCTCATTAGTCGCTAAATGTGTAACATCTACTGCAGCACCAGAAGTCAAGGCTAATATAAAGGCAGCAAAACAGCTGGATGAGAATTGTAAGCGGATTGACATCCAACATGATTTGCCAATTACGTTAGAATAAACAATTTCAACATGGTTTTAAACCTATTGCGAGATGATATCATCAGTTGTTTCAGATTGGGATGACCTAGCTGTAATTCTGGAGAAATGTCATGAAACACGTTATATAGAGAGAGCATTAACAAATTATTATTGATACAAACATCGTGGATTTTGAAGCCCTTACATGAATGTGGGCTCCAATTGGAGCAGGAACGTAAGCCAGCTTTAGGCCCTGTTTACAAGGAGGGCGAGTTACTCGGGTAGGCGGGTTACTCGCCTACTCGAGTTACCCGGCTCTATTGTT
>JANVCG010030628.1:0-10414 GCA_025505365.1 Haliclystus inabai | reverse complement strand
ATCAATCAATCAATCAATCAATCAATCAATCAATCAATCAATCAATCAATCAATCAATCAATCAATCAATCAATTTATTAATTCAACAGAAATCAAAAATAAATATCAATGGGGCAGTATTTGATCGTTAAGCAGTTTCTTGAGTTTCATGTTTCGGTTGAAATCAGTTAGAATCAAGACAATGATAATATCTGCCCGCTCTGCAATCATGTATGAACAATGATTTACATTTGTGTGGTTGTCAATGCCTTAAAATAAGTGTACCTGGGCTATATCTGAAGTCGTACGGAGCAGCACGAATAGACTTTCCCCTTTTGTATCCAAAAGTCTTCACCAAGTAGTCGACAAGTTGGAAGAAATATTCTCCTGGGTGTGATACACTTGGATCAAGATAGTCAATTGAGGATGTGTTACCAAACTGCGGCACTCTGGTTTTGACACCTGGTGTGTTGACCATTCTATCTGTGGTTTCATTGTAGACCAATCTTAATACAAAATCAGTCATAAATTATGCTTGTACACTGTAGTTCTGCCTTATTCTAAAGGCTATGTTTTATAATGCAAAACAATCCTTAAAGCTAAAATTTAGGCATATGTAAACTTAAACATATCTTAATTAGAATTGTTTGGTGGTTAATCCTGATAAAGGGGTTTTCTTTGATAAAATGGGTAATGAGGTGTTTTAATGGATCAGAATTACAACAGCTGTGACTAATAGCCTCGAATAATGAGACACAGTCATTGCAGACTGACATAATCATAAGCTAAATGAGACTTGAGGAAGGTTGTAGGGTGTTAGGGGCAGGGGTCAAAAAGAGTGGCCTCAAAATCTGCAAAATATATTTTCAAATGGTTGCCGTTCTACAGCATGTTCCTACGGGATGAACATGCTATGTACCTGCTGTAATGTATTACATACAGATATTTACTGGCTTTGATAGAATCTATAATAATAAAGCGCATTATATATAAAAACAGAACAATCTATAATAGGGATCAAAGTTACTGGTTTAAGTGATTTTGAGTTCTTGGTGCTTGATTTTGAGACTTATTTTTCAAGGTTTTGCGATTCCTTTATTCCTCCTAAGCCCCCCTCGTTACGTAGGAGAGTGAAAAAAAAATGATTTACGAGCTCTTGATACATTTGCTAAATCTTATGATCAATATGAGATAATTGTACATTCTGGTGCATAACATTTGGTGATTCAAAAGGGTGAACTCACTTCATGTTATCAACCCAGCATTCAACGGCATAAGGCAGCAATTCTTCTATGCTAAGCCATAGGGTAAACCAGCCAGAAGATGATTTTTCGCACCATAAATGATAGGTTTCTTCTCGTGATAGCAATGCTTCAATTTGACTGCCACCAATTCCTGGAACTGGATTGAAATTCAGACAAATGGCGTGAATAATGAGATCACATGATGTTGCAGATTTGGAGTGAAAATGAGAGTCAATGAGATGCACAGTCACATACACAATATCAATGGAAAAGGGAAGGTTCCTGTAGCCAAGAACGTCAATCACAGCCCCCCCTTCCTCTCTCACCCATCTAAGCTAGTAGGCTAGAACATGTCCTTTCCTGGTATAAGTGCATTGGTCCTTGGAATTTCTAAATTTGAAAATTGATATTATGATGGAAAAACTGACAATGTAAACCAAAACGCGTGTAGCTCACGTGAGTAATCAGGTACCATGACACAATTATCCTAACAGATTGGCATTGGGAGGGTTGGTGAATTGAGGAAGCAAAGGAACAATAGCGAGCCGATCACAGTGGAATATTACAAAACTTGCACTTGCCTAGGTAGAGTGTAGATATGAGCGAAGACCATGATGCCAAAGTAAAGCAAGGCTTGAAGCGATGCAAGTGCTGCCCGTTAATGCCATATTCTCGTGTCTCAAGTGTCACCGATGAGTGACTCATTATTTCTAGGAAGCACCAAAATTAGATTTCCTATTTGGGTCACGGAATATTGACAAAATCTTACAGATAACAACATGTCACATTCTGAGTCAATTTAGATATATTCCTCAATCTGCTAAGAAGTGAATAGCAATGATTGTTACGAAATATACCATTTAAATACAACATTTTTCGAATTTTACTATTCAAATTTGAAATAACTTCGCTGTTTGAAGTGTTTTGCAACAACGACGGTAAAACGTATTTATACTCACCAAGAACTATTGGTGGTGCTTCTCCTGCTGTTCGTTGGGCAAATAATAGTAAGAAAAATGCAATAGCCCTCATCTTTGTTAGTACAAGTGCATGTTATATTAGAATACGATGGTTACGTTTCCCTTGTGTTGTTGCGTACCTGAAACTTTATGTTTGACGATGCAAATGAAAACGCATGGCGGCTTGTTTATGTTGAATATGTGACCAAATCGATAAGCTTATCCGGGCACATTTTTCAGAGGACATACAGTTTAAATGGCCCATCAATCTGATTGGGCACCTAAGATATAGATAGAATACTACGTCATTGCGCAGTGGACAACAGAGTGATTCAATTGATGAATGAACAGCTTGAACTTCGCTATGCATTTGTAGTACAGCAGTCGAGATTGGAGGATATCAACATAAGAAAGGCAAATAAATCTAAATCTTTTTAATTAATTATGTACATTCCTAACTACAACATAATAGTTATGTCTTTGAGTTCTAATGCATAAATTCATTCGCGAAATGAGAATATTCAATATCAACATGAAACAGATTACAGTATTATAATTTTTAAATGGTCTCTAGCAGTTTCAAAACCATCTTCCCGTTTCGTAAACGGAATGACAATAATTAAATGTACACTTCAGGGTATTGCACACTGCCACTTCGACTGACTGGTTTATGAGGTTTAGCGTGACCAGCGAGCCCATTTACAGCAAACTGTTTGTTGGTTAGGTAATTTTCATCTCTTGTGTTCAGACTGGCGGGTAATTCTCTGCCAATGTTCCCTAAACAAATACTTCTTCGCACCTCTTCGTCTCTCTGTTGTTTAGCGTTATTACGATGAAGGTAATAATTATAACAATCATCTGATCTAGAACTGGCACTCCGGTGAACTCGTTGCAAACTATTGATTTTGTGACTTGCTAGATCCGAAGACGAATCACTTTCAGCAATCGAAGAGCCCGATGACAAATGAACTGAGCTTTTGCTGCCTTTTGTTTTGTGCTTCTTGGCAGCGACAATGACTTGTTGTTGGTTGGGTTCTTCGAAAATAACAGAATCATCATTTTCATCTGATAAATGATGGATATTTGGCTGCATTGGTGATGGTAGCATTGAAAACGCTCCTTTTACTTTACGTTTTGCTTTTAAGCTATTATTATTGTTGTTATTATTATGATTTTCGTGGCTGAGTCTCCGCGAACGATGTGAGGTGTAAGGCAGATTTTCCATTTCACGGCGTTCTGCTGTTTCGTGTTGGATAGCTATATTGATCTCACGGGAAATTTCATATTTCAAGTCTGGGTGGATTGTTAAATACTCTTGTACTTCATCATGATGTCCATTTTCTAACATGTATTTTAGCAAAATTATTACAGTTGGAATATCTGTGGCTAGATCAATCGGCAATTGATCGTCGTCATTTCGACGGCCAACAGGAACACCGAGTTTTGCCAAATATCTCACAATGTCCACATTTCCACCGAGGGCTGCAGCATGAGATAGTGTCCACCCATCTCGGTCTTGTATTTTTACATTTGCTCCGTGTTCTACAAGTAAGCGTACAATTTCTAAATTCGATGCAAAGCAACTAAACTGTAATGCCGTGAGCCCATCTTCGTTTATACCGTCGATATTGAACTTCGACTCATTCTTTGCCTGTTCGAGCAACAGTTTCACTCTAACCATGTCATTTTGTAAAACTGCACGGTGAAATAGTTCACTCAAATTCTTTGTCACAACAAATTTGAACATCTTCGATCGGTGTAGTACAATGTAATACTCAAAATGCCCTTTCTCGCTGAAGAAAGAGCGAAGTGATAAATGTGCAGTAAACACTATTGAAATTCTATAGAGAAATCCACCCACAATTTGTCCAATTAAAATCTCTACATAAATATTATTGTAGTAGTTTCAGCAAATCGTTAACTTGCTTATCAAACAATCCAGTCGTTCAAAGCGATTACGCTGATGATCATATTTCTTCAGGCAAAATTCAAACACTGAATTAAAATGATCGTCTGATGTCCAACGGTCAACCACACATCACGTCTGCGTGTGACAAAAATCTGTGAAAAAGATCACCAGACAACAATATCTTGAAGATCTCTCACACCAAGGCAATTCTAGTATTTACTCAAGATAACTTTGACAACTTGACGACGGAGGAAAAATACACCAACGGTTTTTCTCACTTTTGATAACCTTTAGTCGCGACTAAAATAGAAAAGCAGTGCTCTTGTCAAATCGGTATTCGATTGTTATTTGTTCATCGAACACAATGGCTCTGACGTACAAATGAATAGCATTTATTGCACCGAAGCGTTAAAAAGGAAATTGGTCAACCGGTCTGTCAACAAATTCCTTTGCCAGACCAGACACATAACGTATCGAGTATTACAGTCTTGCCTTCCTCTCAAGCCAACAATTGAGGGGACTCAGGGGAGTATTGCTGGCTGTGCACTTCTGATTTTGATTCTCTCTGAAGTCCAAGATTTTTATTTTCATGCAAATCCATAGACGTAAGAAAATGCGCCTCGTATCATTTGCTTGCAACCCAAGTTATTTTTGTTTACTTTGTATGTGTCATCAATTTGTGTACCCGTGATAATCGCTGAAAGTTTGGTTATTGTAATGACCGCTGCTTTGAAGAAACAAACCCGTTCCCTGCCGGTAGCGACCGGTGCGCCTTTCCTGGATTTTGGCCGTATGCCAATGCTAATGTTATGTATGTATGTATTCAGGTCATTTCTGCGATCTCGAACTTTCGAAGGGCAATAAAGAATCGAAGTTTGGTGTATTATGTGAAAATATGTGTCACCGTCCCATATTAGGACGGATCAATCGTCTGTGCGTCGTTTGACATTTTCGATTTTCTTACCACATCAGTACTTTACTTCTCATTGGAGAACTCCAATCTTAAAGACCACACACAATTACACAACATTGAAATGCCACCAATTATAAGAATTTACACGTCGTAGCAAACACATTAATCTAGCGATCCGAATGTGCTCAACTCTCTAGTTAGCATGCATTAACAACAAAGCAGTATGTTTTGTTTGTGACTAAAGATACAGAGCCATGGTTTTCTTTAATTTAGAGAGCGGTATGTGCGGTGCAGCGAGGGCTCTTTGGCACGCGACTAATAAGCATACGCTAGTTCTATTTCATCACATTGTTCAAATCTTAAATCCTCTACTAAAGTATAATTGGTGGTACATTAACGTGAACAAAAGTTTGTTTTCCCTGTCTTGAATAAAACTGTATTCAACAGGCTTTGATGGACAAAAGAGTCGTCGGTGCATTTCATCAAAGTAATAACCGATTGTAAATTTGAAATAGAGACCTATGCTTAGAAAGACTCTCCAACAGCTCCTGACAGGCATCATCAGGCTAATGGTTGAATGATTTTGTGTTAACGTCACGGCATTGGTCATGCCCTTCGTAAGAAACATTGGTCGAAATAATATGAGTTTGAGTTGGACTACAGTAAAAGTAACAGCGTGCCAATTATAAAGTGTTGCCACCTTCATCCTGCAATGATAAATAGCCAGTGGGAGCATATCTATGGTGACAGGAACAAGAGGAGTGGAAACGAGAGTTCGATGGACCAATGTAATGAGGGTTACGTAGATAGTAGTAACAATTGTCTCTTTTCGTAAATATACGAAACAACGAAACATTGATGGATCGTAATATAATGTTTTCAACTATACATGTAAGGAAAGATAATAACTGAGTTGAGCCAAATGAGGATGAAAGTATTTGGTTCGATTACCTACTGATGCACATCTCCTTTTCGAAATTGATGCGCACGACACAAGGTCGGGAAGGGAGGGACCTTTGCCTCAGGGGTATCCCGTCTCGTGTGGTTGGTCATCTCTTTAAGCATGATCGGAGATCAAATGTATAACACAAAGTTGAGTATCCCTTTTTTGAAATCCGATCGGGAATCCGATCAGCTAAGTAGGAATTCTGAGAGATGTGTGTAATGAGTTCTTAAACTGGACAGATCGGTTGATACAGTAACAGGGATTAGAGGTACAAGCTACCCTCCCTCGAGGAGCAATAACAAGCAAAACCAACTGAGTTTCTAATAAATTATAGTTAATTCAATTTATTACAATTAGGCTCTTCCAAATATTAAACTTCAAAACAATTAGATTGCAACTAAAAATACAAGGCGATTAATCCGCTGATGACTATTTATTTTGTATCTTCTTCATAATCCACTTCACTGAAATACATACTAGGAATGTGCGCATGCGTTGCATACGGTGCAGTCAACCACATGTTTGATAACCACTTTTCGCCAGATTTGACGTCACACCCACCGTGCAAACTGAAGAAATCCATTTCGCCTAACCAGTTTGTCTCAGGGTCAACGTGGTGGTTATACCACATAACAGCACTACGGAATTTCGGTTCAACTACGAGGTTGGAATCATGGCAATGATCACTTAGATTGAAATAATCATCTGCCCTTGTATCTGTTCGACTTCTCATGTTCTAAATGAGAAGAATAAAGAATAAATTACTACAGACGTTGTAAGTATAGAATGGAGCGTCACTAGGTACTGCTGCTGCTGCCATAATACAGGGCAGTTGAAACGCGTTCAAAAGTGTGCGATGACGTGAATAGCTCGGGTATTGTTCGCCATTAAGTTGCTTGCAAATAGAAAATAGATTAGAAGAGTGTTTATGTTGTGCTTATTGACTCAGTTATGATATTAGGGTTTTAATGAAGGGTTTGTTTGTGTTCTTTCGTAATTTCTCCCGTTGGATAACTGACAATGCATGTAGGAAAGTGGAAAACCATTAATCTCGTGAGCAAAATAAAACATCAGATCAGAGATCACTGTAAAGTCTTCTGTATTAGTATGTATAAAACTGCACCATTCGATTTCTATGTACACAAATGCAAGAGAATTAACAGTACAGAAGAGACCGGATACATGCCATTTCTCTTCTCTTCTTTTACAATTGGTGTGAACTCTTTTCATCTTCTGTACTGTGGTCAAGGTCACAGTCATCCCGCACAATAAGAACGTCCCCTTTATTCTACTGTGCACAGTGTGTTAACTAATACGTACGCAACTTTTGTATAGGATCGAAACTAGCTTTTGTAGTCATTGAAATAAAGCAAATGAAACACTTGAAGATCTATATACATTGACTTCAAAATTTTCATGATTTTGTAACAATCGAGGTCAGAATAAATGAGCCCTCTCTCGCTATGCCTAAGTAAGCCATTTTTAAATGTATCCATGACAACGATGAATTGATTATCAGTCCCATTGTGCAACTTACCCTATCGTGGTAAGTTGCGTTATCTGCAGCAGGGAAAGCAGTTTCACCGCCAGCCTCAACTTTGTTCAAGTAAAATAAAATTGTTATAAACCTGAGAAAAATCATACAGAAATATGAAGGCAAACCATCGACAGTTGAATATTAACTTGATAAATTCATACTCTTCATCAATCCATTAACAGTGATAGTACAAAATAGGCAGGGTGCTATATGAAAAAGGGAGTATATTGCAGCTGTATCCTTTCTGACTAGAATATCTATCATAGAATATCTATCATCTATCACTAAGTAGACAGAATTCAGATTCTTCCACGTTGTGACAGCGTGATTTATGTGAACACAACAAAACAAAGGAAATGGGTTGATAGAAAAACATAGGTCCATCACTGTTGCTGAAAAGGAGCTTCCTAATTTTCCACATTATTGACAATTTGGTTCAGCCTGCGAAAGTCTTGTATTGATTAAGGATTATGATGGCAAGCTGACAGAGTTTATGGGCTGTTGCGACGGTCTGGCTTCGAAACAATAAATCATGCATTTAACATCGTTAACATTAATTTTTAGAAATATACGAAAGGTTCAGAATATTTACCCATCAACTTCACTTATCATTTATCCACCTGTAAAGGATTCTAGGAATGAAATGGTCACACAAGACAGGTGATGCCATCCATCACTTCTTAGCCTCTTAATCAGACTGGCTAACAGTAATTGTACTCACCTACATAATTTACATTTGCCATATCCTTTGATGATGTCAGTGTTGGTTTGATGACAACATGGCACATCAGTTCGTTCGTGTGTCTCACTATCATGATGGGCGTGGTAATGGCCGTAGGGAAGGTACTTAAGAACCTGTAACGAAAGTAAAAGTTGGATACAACCTGTAGAATGACAAAGGAATAAATTTGTACGCTGCATACTCATCAGTTGAACCCTGTGCACAGGGGCCATCGAAAAAACTAATAATAAATTCAGTGGATCTAGTCTTGGCCATCCAGAACAGGGAAATCATGCAGCACCTTAACAACACAGAATACATGAAAAGGAATCATGTTAATTAAATCTCTAAATAAAAAGAATAAACTTTACTGTTAACTTTAGTACAATCAATATTCTAGCGAATGCTTATCATACTGTTTGGTTGTTTAATAATGAATTGCTCTTTTGATACCAAGAATGACGATTTGAGAATAAAATGACTATACAAAATTTACGATTTGCAATTCAATATTGCTGGTCGAGAATTTGTGTCCTCAATACCATCACTAGCCATAAACTCTGATAAGGGAAGGACTTTTCCATTTATTACCTGTAAATGTTCTCCGCCATATAGAACTTTACGTGGCAGCTTGGTCAATTTACCAACTCTAGAAAATAAAGGATAGATCCGTTGAATTCAATGAGTTGTGATTAGAGATACTTCTTCATCCGGCTAACAACTGTTCTAACACGTATCTATACCCGCCACGGGGGTGCTCAAAATGAGTATTAGGCTATGCTAACCTAAAGCATTTTGCAAAGTCAGAAATGATACCACAAATATTTTCTGATACAAATATTGATGAACCAAAATGTCAATATGCATGAAATGGCAACTTCATCAAAATTATAGAAATGAAATTTTCCAACAGCAATAGTACAATTAGCCCAAACAATATATTCTCAGACCAAAAACCCATCTTTCAATATCTAAACATTTCGGGTGGGCTAAGCATATACAAGTTACGCCCCCGCCCCCCAAGCATCACTATAAGACTTTGATGCACAAACATAAGGGAGATGTCATACTTGTTCATTATTAACAGTCAGCGCAAGCAATTAATTTCAACCAAAACACTCAAATCAGCGTTGGATGTACAATCGTTGAAACACAGAGAAGAAATATGATGCACTTACACTATCAATTCACATAAGCGCTTCATCATTAACTTACCTTTCTCTGATCTCATGTAAAACTGGGTCAAAAGATTTAAACATAGGCAACCATGTTTGTTCTGAAAACCGTTGACGAAATCTTGGATGCTCACGTAGTATTATGTTGATGTAATCTTCAACGCCTTGACTGTCCATCACTTCAAATTCTTCTTCTGTGATTTTTCCTAATGACAATAGATAGAGCAATTGAACTATAATGCATCTCTGAAATCTGCCGTTGGCGGGTGACAACATAGTTTGATGTAAGCATATAATATATTACATAGCATGGACCGTTTGAGATTAGAGATGATTTATTTTTTCACTTTGATATTGAACCAAATCACATCCGTGGATCACACAGTGTACAGCTCTTAGTCTTTCGACGAAACATATTATTATCTATACCTTAAACTTGAACCTGCCTGATGAAATCAACATGTTTGTTACGCTGCCACAACTATTGAAAAGTTAGACAATAAATTAACGAGATAAACTTACCATCATCGAAGCTGGTTATTTTCACTCTCCTAAACCTGAAACACAAACAATCAGATTTTGTAAATATAAATGTTCAACCCAACACTACGTTACATATGTTTTGCGCCTTGAAATAACGGATGGATGTAATTAACAATCTGTCTATATAGGGTATGGTTTTTGAACAAAACTAGAACAGCCATTATGTTTTGTATCAGTATAAATAGCATTTTCGAGGCACATGAAAGAGAGACATTATGAACGAGAAAAACAGAGTAAATATAGTTGAGTGAGAACATAATGCATAATCTGATAGTAAAATACTCCGTTTAGTTCAATCTCCGGTCATTTGCAAACTGGGCATTAATAAGATTAGAATTAACCTGCATGCAGACTAGCTAATAAAACTACATTACTACATATACAGCCTCCTTTGGATCGCTAATCGAGTGCTAACTGAATTACAAAATATAGACATATTATGCACCTTACTTACATTTCTATGACGTCACTTTCATTAAAATTAACAT
>JANVCG010030617.1:0-10424 GCA_025505365.1 Haliclystus inabai | reverse complement strand
TCCGATTTCTTTATCAATCACTTGATTGTACTTTTGTGTCTTGGTTTAACAATCGATGCAATTTACTTTCTCTGGCGTACAAACGATTGTGATTTA
This sequence comes from Haliclystus inabai, assembly GCA_025505365.1. Classification (NCBI taxonomy): domain Eukaryota; kingdom Metazoa; phylum Cnidaria; class Staurozoa; order Stauromedusae; family Haliclystidae; genus Haliclystus; species Haliclystus inabai. The sequence continues at coordinate 10,328 of JANVCG010030617.1, read as the reverse complement.
GCATTATCACAACCATTTCATTTACATTTAAATTTTATTATTCAAAATTTACGTTCAATCTCTTATAAATTTATGTCTCTCATCAACTGTCTACAGCAAACTACAAATGCTAAATACAACTCGTCTGGCTCATACAGGCAAATTTTAGTTCTCATTTTTTCCTGGTACGATATTTTTTAATTGTTTTTTAGGATAGCATGTAGTCTGTACTTAGACGTTTGATTCATTGACTGTCTCAGCGTTAATGAAATATTCATACAGTACAGTAGTATAGGAACAATTACTTTTACCTGCACTTTTCAAATTTGACTTGTGTATTTCTCATTTTGCAACTTTCTCCCAAAGTTTCAATATTAGTAAGCAAAACATCTGTTAAAACATTCTCCAGCAAATGAAAATTCTTTAGACTAAATACTTTGAAAGTGTGGTTATGAAACTGAAGACTCTGTACTAAATTAAATTTATAATTCATGTTTGTTTACGCCAATTCTTTTACGGATCGAAGATTCAACTTCGATTGAAATTCAATATCGTGCTCTATAACTATGTACTTTTATTTAAGAATGAAAATTATCTTTCCATGAGTTAAAACTCAAAATTAAAAATGTGATTGTAGAACAGCTTGGTTTAAGAAGATAAAGCTCATCAATACGTAGATGAAAAGTCATATTTTTGAAGATCTGCATGAATAGTAATAGTAATAATAATAATAATAATAATAATAATAATAATAATAATAATAATAATAATAATAATAATAATAATAATGCCAACTGTGTGTCTGTATTTCACAATCACATATTTTTGTGTAATTTGAGAGCAAGATCAAAATCTGAGTAGCTTTTACGTTAACTAGCTACTTTTTATCGGTAACTGACACAGCCCTCTTACCCGTTCCATATTGCATAACTGTAAGTTATGCAGCAGACAAGTACTTGTTTCTGGCTGTTAGCTGTCATCACTACAGCTCAGTGAGGCCATAAGGACTGACTTCGCCATTACAGCTAGGTCAGGTTGAACTTAGCAAGCGGTGAATATTTGAAGGAAAATTCGATTTTCTATATCTTAAATCATCATCATTTATTCTATTCCAAGAAATTTTTAGCGGCCCCAGTGATTCAGTTACCATAAGGCACATTTTACAAGAACACAAGGCAAATTAATGTATTTTGCTTTCATTTTTTAGATTTTGAATCTGTTAAATCAGATTTGTTTCACAAAGAAGAAGAGAGCAAAATCACAGTGAGCTGAACGTTTCTTACAGATCTTTTTATTCTTGTTCCGTTAGTCCAAAACTTATTTCCTCTGATGTTAGTTAAGAGACAGAATTTGATATGCAGCTCTATCTTTCATTGGTTAATTGAAGTCATGTGATATATGGACACCATTTTTGGGCCAGAATCAAACTTTCAAATAATGCATTTGAAAATGTGCACGTCATTTCATTAACAAAGTACGAAAAACCATGGTTTCTTTCTGCCTCAAATTTACAATCTCAATGTTATGAAAATGGCGTCCATAAGTGCGTTTCAAAATTTGCATATCCCATCTCTTGTAAATATAGATTGCTCTGCTATAGAGAGGGACCTTTTTACACGGGTTAAATTCAATAGAAGCTAACATTTGTAAAAAACGAAGTCACCATATTGGATAGGTAGCTGCCAATATTTTGACCTTTATGGCAAAACTTTTGTAACAAGTTATATTGAAGAAGAATTCCAGGATGATTTGTATTGCAAACAATTTCAGGATTAGGAAATATGTATTCAGATCACTTTTTTAGATTATTGTCATGCATCATGATACGCACATTCTTAATAACGGTCTGACCCTTGCATCAGCTCTTTTTGCTACAAAGATTATGTAGCAACACAGCAAGTGGTTTGAATTTCCTGAATCCCAAGTACACATTTGCATAGTTTAATAACTATAATTAACAGATACAAGATTTTTGTAAAATAATTCAAGTTACACAAGAAAATGATTAATCTATTCAAGTGTACACGCTTTTTGACCAAGGACATTCGCTTTTCAATACAAAATTTTATTTAAACTTTTCCCAATATTGGTATCAATCAATCAGCTTGCAGAAATCATAAGTAAATCGGTGGATCTGGTTTGCAGTGTAAAATTTACAATGTAAAAGGAAGCTACTCTGCAATTCAATGGCAATCTCAAAAGTCTAACTTCAAATAGACTGGCAATGATCCAATTGATTTTGGTATTGATTTTCAAAGTGAATTTGACAACATTTACATTTCAGCTGAACAAATATGGTCACAAGTTGAAGCAAAAGCATGATAACATCACTTTAAATATGTTGAAGACTACATTAGCAATGAGAAAAAAATTGGAGACAAGTTGGTAAGTCAATTAGAATTGATTCATTAGTAATGATTAAATCAATACTCATCAATTCAATAGGTTTCAATTTAGTCCATTACAGCTAGCTTGTGGTTTAGAACTCCTTATGTCAGACACACATCATCCTTTATTTAGTAGATAATGTTACCTACATTTTGTGAGGTTTTGATGCAGAATGATAAATAAGAGTCATTCCAAGATATTCTAACCATGATTGTATTAAACTGTGTAAAATTGTGGGCTGAATTTTTTATGTTTTCTCAATAGTATTGTACTCTATGATGATGTCACCAATCAGCTTTCCAACTGTCGTGCTGAGGCGATAAGTAAAATCAAAGCACTGACAGCAAAGAACTCTGATGGTAGGAAAAAGCTATCAATCTGAAATTCTACGTTTATCTTTATTGGTTGAATAATTTTTTCTTTCTCATCTTTGTTACTTGGAAAAATTTTACCTTAAAAACAAGAATTATTTTTACTAGTTTGTTGAGCCTGTACTCAGATTTTTTTCAATTAAGTTTTAAAAAAATCTCTTTTTTCCCAGATTGGCTTGTAAGGTGAATCCAGCTCTGTTATAAATTCTTGCTTTTTGAGGCTTAAGTCCTTAGCTCAATCCAACTAAGAAAACATAGTTTAATCTCAACATCAATCAGGTGATGTTATAAGATAGGATAAATTATATTGTTAACAGCATGGATTGGATTTTTTACCTTTGGTCAGGCATAAATACTTATCAAGATACTTGTGATACAAATGTCTGCAAAGTCTCACCTGGGATCATGGACTTAACAGTTCTTAGATAGATTTATATACGTAAGCACAGAAATTTATGCTCCCATTGGCGTAGAAGAATGTTACTTGCAGCCAGAACTCTAGACCATTTAGTATCAATAAAACGACAAGTACACTACTTTTGGGAGAATTATTACAGCTGTAAAACTTCTATCAGAGTTTGAACCTTGGTAAACCATCTCTTTCTTAGATGATGCTACGAATAAAATACTGCCACATAATAAATGGATGCATCTATCAAAAGACGTTTATCGACTTCATTCACTGGTTTGTTTTATCATATTCAACAAATCTTACGTGAGTATTATATTTATCTGACATTGTTTCGTATTCAAAAAACAGCTTACAAAGCAAAGATGTTTCTTCAATTGGCAATTAGCAAGACACCGCTCTGAATTTGCAACAAAGGTAGGTACATTCAAATATCGTTGAGAAATGTAACATCCTAGTGATTAATTGTTGTCAGATTGTTGATATGAAAGGATGAAAAGTTTTAATCAAATATTATATTTTCAGCTTATTTCAATTATTGTCAAAGACATAGATATTGGATTTTCAAAACTTGTTTTGGGTATTATACTTGATATTATAATATTCCTGTTAAATTAACATATTTTTAATTCATTTTTAACATTTGAATTACAAAAGATTGCTGAATCTGATATCGAGAGCAGTAGAATCAAATTATCAGCCATAATGACAGAAGAAAAGCAAAAGAAACAACTGAAAATTCTTAAAGATCAAATCACATCCATGCAAAAGGTGAATGCCAATAAAGTTTGTCATTTATGATTCCATTGTTTTTGGTCGCTATCTATGATTTATTTTCTATAGTTAGTAAATCTCTTTATTCTCTCTATATGTTCAGATTATATGTAGTCTCAAGAAAGAACTTGATGGTGCACGAAAAGTAAATCCATTTAATGAGGTACAGTAAATAAATATTTGAAATAGATCTACTTCAGATATTCAGAGATATTTACTTGAGATAACAAACCAGTTTGTTAAAGAAGACTATCAAAAATTTCATTCAGTACGAAATTGTGATCCAATTTTCTTAAGTATATTTCTATGTTTTTTATTAGAATTACTTCCATATTTAATTGCTAACATTTTCACTTTTCCAGCAATCAGAAAATAGATTGGATGCAGTACCAAAGGTCAGTGTCAAATATTTGATGTTTGAATATTGATACAGTTCATAGTTTCTGGTGGACAGGACACTTGCAGCTGCAAATGAAACAATGAAAATATGGTTCTAGTCAACATAAATAAATTTGTAATTTTGTATCAAAATTTATTGCAAGTTCAGCATTCTCTTTCCCTCTTATTAACCTGTATGATAAAATTTATTCAACAACAAGAAGAGCAAAGCATGTAGTGATTGATCTGAATGTAATCTCAATTATCAATACAAACATAAACAAAATGAAAAGATAATTAATATAAGATACAAATGAAATTTAAAAAATTCTAGCCCCTATTTTAATTGGCTGAATTACAAAATATTCACGTCTAGTTCAAAAGAATCAAAAGGATGCATGCAATTGAGGCTATCACAAACAGTAAAATATTAAGAATAATTAAAATTGGAACTATCAAACTACTACAATAACCTGCTAGAGGTTTTGCCATTGACAGCATTCATTGTTTGCTTTACAGTCTTGAGGATTTTCTGATATCTCAAATTATATAGAAGGTTAATCTACATTGATGTAACATAAAACAGATTCAAAGCACTTAGCATAGAAAGCATGGGTCATCCAAATTGATTTTAATATCTATATATTGGTTTTGTTTTTTTATATAGAAATCACTCTCTAACAAGCTGCAAGAGGACAGAGACCGAAATCTGAATTCAATGGTACAGCTTATTATTAACGCTTTCACAATATAACATCTAGGTGTTAATGTACTGTCTTAAATGTATGCATTTGTAATTCAATTGCAGTTGACAAGATTACACCAGAAGGAAACTGATCTCCTAACAAGACAAGGTGAATAGGATTTTTAAAAAGATTGTGATAAAGCCTGAGGGTTACCAAACTTTTATCGAAATTGAGATTATTTTGACTTTCCCAAGCTCTTTATGTTAATACAAGCTATCCATATTAAAATATAGAAGGGAAGCAATTTCAAAGCTATTTTGTTATGGTTCTACTCTTTGGGGTCATTTCATACACCTTCTGACTTGTGTCTCGCATGTTGTACCGCAGGCAGGGATTGAAAATTACTATTTATTGCTGAGGATCATCACCAGGCATAAATAGTGCAGTGAAACCTGTGTATAACAGCCCCCTACGAGATTGTAGAATCTTGACCACTATAAAAAGGTGACTTCTTAATGCAGGTTTAATTCATAGAAGTTGACATATGTAGCAATATGAAGTGACCATTATAGGAGGTGGGTGCTCTATAGGGTGACCTTTATATACAGGCTCAACTATACAGTTTAACAATACTTTGATGATTATGTCTTTCATTCCACAGAGAAATCAGATTTTGCTTGTCAGCAGCATTTGGCAGAGTTACAAGAATATAAAACGGTAATTAAAATTTCCTTTGTAGGAACAGGAGAGATAGCAATGAGACAAGAGAGAAGCATCATAAGCCAACAGATATAGATAAATGATTTCAGCTTTTGGAATGTCTCGTTGGTATCTCCAGTTATTGAAGAAGGGGTTGCAAAATTATGCTTGAGTTTTATAATTGCTTGTGAAGTGAAATTGTTGTTTTTTGAAGGACCCATGAACATATTTTTCTTGATAATCCCTGGTCAAGATCAAGATTCTATATTTTTCAAAGTTCTATTGCGTTTTCATATCCATGCATTTGATACAAGTTGGAAATCTTGAAGGACAGGAATCAGCTTGCTATTCAATTTGAATCAGGAAAACGTTTCAAGAATTCTTATGTTGTGTTTCATGAACACCTTTTAATATTAAAGTTCTGATGAACGGCTCACTTACTCTGTTCCGTAAATGGTTTTAATACATACTTGCTTGATGTATTCTATACATGAATTATTTCTTTAGTATTAGTTTATTCAATCTTTGTTTTTTGTCTTGAATCATTCAAGTACTATAGTTAAATGAAGTCAAAAAAAAAATACAAGCACAAATTGTGTAATCTAGTAAATTGTATTTCTAAAACATCACAAACATTTTCAGCAATCTGATTGATTGATCAAATCTGTGTGAAGTCTCAAGATAAACACAATCAGAAGGCAGTCATACAAATTTGATTTCAAAACTACGTCATATTACATAGGAAATAGTAATACAAGATGCACAGATTTTGATAAGAAAGACTATATCATCAAATTGTTATTCTATTAAAGGAAATAAAAATAGAATCATCATCGTATTGATACTGTATCAAAGTTTGTTTATCTATCCCTCTTGTCTCCTCTATTTGAGTTTTATGAATTCATTATCTTCTATAAATTACAGAAGAGAATGTTCTTCTGACTGTTACTATACCCATCATTCGTAATATCACTTATATTGAATGGATGGCAATGGAAATAGATCTCATCAATTCAACAGGGTCATGCTGCTGTTCAGGTTTCATTCATTCTTTCATGATGCATTCTAAAATGACGTAGTAGTTCCTTACAATTTGATTGGTCGTTGAACGTGCAGGAAAATTGAAGGAAGGAACGCGGCATCTTCAGATGTCAAGTAATAGAACGATTCCCAGCAATTTGATTGGTTGAAAATTTGATGAAGTGCACGCGGGAAGATTGAACCATTGTTTGTTTCTCACTGCCCCCCAAAAATCGAAACAATGAATTATGAATTATTATTATGAATTACTTATTTCAAAAACAAGCACAGTCGATGGAATTTATGTTTTTCATTTTAGAAAAGCGTTCATGCACAGTCTGACGTGCTGCATCGCAATACCCCGTGCATGAACCCTTAATTGAAACTCTTGAATGATATCCATATTTTTACCATAACCAACTTACCATAAATTAACCTGTGCGTAATACAAGTTTGATCCTCAAATAACAAACTTACACATAGACTTTTAAAATATGTTTTAATTAATTCAATTTTTTGTATTCTATTACATGATTCGATTTTATGTATCTGCATAGGTTACAAAGCAACTACGTCAGCGTTTGGCAAATGAAACAAAGTTGAAAATGGAAGCTTTTAGCAAAGCTGAAGACTGGCATCAAAAGGTAAGCAATAATACAATGTTCATAAGTAGAAAATATCAAAACTATTATTTTTATTTGTAAGCCAATTTTTCATTATTTGGAACAGCTATTCTAGATTTTTTTAAAGCTGTAACTGTTTTTGTATGGCAGACAATAATGCTCAATACCATCATTGACTATCGAGACAGGAACATTTACGATGACAATTTATTGTAAAGTTACCAATTATAGTTTTAAAAGGATGCTGTCTGATCACTTGGGCATTAGTGAGTTTCAGGCATCTAAGCTCGAGAATAGAGATCTATTTGATTTTATGTCTTTTGTTATCCAAACTAGTACCACTAAAATCACTGTTTGCTATAACTAGAATACCAGTCACACACAATATGTGTTTACAACCAACAGGATAATCTATATAATTAAAACCATTAGATGTATTCAGTAGCTAATTTTATTAAAATATCAATCGCAATTGACAATCAGGAAGAGGATTTACCACTAAAGTGAAAAGTGCTGAAATAGGTCATCCATTTTACAAGTTTTGACAATGGTAAATACTCCCCAACCAAGCAAGTTGTGTGTTATTTACATGAATATCAAGCTGCATTTTGAGTATTATAGATTATAATATTGAAATATGTAAATTCAAGGTGAATGTAGTTTTTTCAGCTTATCTTGCCTTGAAGATAAACATACATTTTTATTTTATTCCTTTTGCAACATTAAATGATAAGTGTTATTATAATTGGGCATTGGCTGGATTGTCTGCTAAATTCAAATTGCGCTAATGTTCCTTCAGAGCTTTACTCCAAATTTCAACTTTTGCAATTTTAATTTATAAAGTCGGTGCGTTTGTGAAAATACACCCAACAGCGTCCCTGGAAAATGCATATCAATTTTAATACCATTGAATTAATCTGAAAATTGCAATGTCCTTCCTAGCCAAAATTTATTATTGTGTAGCAGTATTATTCAAAGTAATTTCAAGTAACTTGTTCCGTGTTCACACTATCTTGCTGATCTGTTTGAGTAACTTTTATACTAATCTAATCTTGTTCTAGGTTATTGATTTAGAAAATCAACTTCACTCAGGAAATGGCAAAAATTATGGTAAATATATAGTGATATATGTTCATCTGTTCTGTATCTTTCTCAAAAATTCAATAGCAAAAATGTTGCAAATTCAAAACCAAACAATTTTGAATTGCACCATGGCAAGTACAATTGGAACTATACACTCATTATATTGATTGAGGAGAACACATGAAAAATACATAACCATCTTTAGCAGGTTCTCGTTATCAGTTTGAAGCTTTGATAATAGTCGATGTTTGTGTTACAAATGAGAGCCCAGACTAGTGGATGAGAGAAAGTAACATAATGTAGGCTTAAATTACCTTTTAACCACATGCTTGCTGTAAAAATATAAACATCAACTTACAAATTCAGTAATCAAGTGTTTGAACTCTTGTCATTACATGTATCATGCTATACTTTTATTGTACCTACTTTGTTCAACAGTCACCATTGGAATCACTATGAAATCTCTGGAATCACCTCTCTCTCGGAAATCCAGCTAGCCTATTCAAAATTAGCTTTATTTTAATGCTTTATTTTTAGGTGAGCACCAGCATAGTCAATGTCTCCCCTTACTTCCTGCTGAAAGAATGTTATCAAGTCGATCACTAGCTCGTGTCCGTCAGTTTAATGACCAACAGCAGGCAACAAGCAAAACATCCCTGAAGACTATCAACCAGAGACCTAAATCTTGTATCACTCAACGCAATGGTAAGACAATAATCAGCGATAATCAATTACTATTATCTGTGTGTTTAGCCTTAGCCAGCACTGCTCAGCTGACTGATTGAGCTTACTTTGATCAAAAGCTGCTTAGTTTATAAAAAAAAATTATCTCATATTTTATTAGCATACTCATTTATTAAAAAAGAGTGACTGAAGTAAATGGAGAAGGATTATTTCAAGTTTCGACTAGGTTAAATAGTGATAGATTTGGCTTTTTTATCAATGCTGAATGCTCAAGATATTTGTTGGCAGTGATTGACTGTGACTCCCATATATATATCATGTGCTAGAATTCAATATTTTTAACAATGTTAAGTGACCATTGTAGACAGGTGGCTGCTCTATACGGAGACCTCAGTACCAGCTTTCTTTGTTTGTACTATGATATATTATTTTAATGCAATAACGTAAGAATGGTTTGCAAATCTTCTTTATCGTTCCATATGCCATGTTGCTATATAATTTGCCAACTTTTGTTTATTTGTTTTTATTAAATCTTACATTTCGTTGAATGTTTACATTTAGTTCAACATCCAATGCAAGCAATGCAACGACCTAAATCAGTGAGTAAACCAATATTTATTCACATTATTATTGCAAGAACTGTGCTCTATAACTGCCAAATCATATTGATTCAAAAACTGTATTCCGTTCTAAATGTTACCTGTGTTTTCTACTTTCTCCAAGGTTGGAGGTAACACATTGCAAGTCTCAAGGCGGTCTTACGAAGGCTGAAGACAGTTTAATTACTTTTAAATGCAATTATCAGATATATTATAGATATTATTTAATCATACATACTATGCAATAGTTTATTTTATCAATTTTCCATGCTGCAAAGCCGGCGATAGTTTATCTTTCAAAGATTGAAGCTTTATTTTGTTGTCATCGTGTTGTTCTGTTCTCATGCTTTCCCAAACTAGCGAGATGACTCTAGTAGACTAAAGATTTCCCGTCCTCGAATCATTATTAGTCTTGATATGTTGAACATCTCTATCCTCGATTTTTTTTGTAGCATTATTTCAAATTTAATTGAACAGAGGACTCATTTCCACAGCAAACTTCTACATGATTCAATTTGTATTTCTAGCATGGCTGTAATGACAGGGTAATGGTTGGATTGTCAGTGTAAATAACTTAGGAATTAGGAAATGGAATTAGGTCAAATGGCACTTGTCTCAGAACGCGAACTCAACAA
>JANVCG010030606.1:0-10426 GCA_025505365.1 Haliclystus inabai | reverse complement strand
GAGTTAAAAAGAGATTACAGCCCAAATTTCCAAAACAAAATACTTCACCCTTCCATGAATTGGTTTGCTTAAAATCGAACTTAGGGTCGAACAATTTTGGCCAGTAGTTAATTCGGAAGAAGGATTTATTTTTCATTTTTTCAAAGCTGGATTCTGTGTTTGCTGCAATAACAGCTTCTGCCTATCACTTTAGGCTAAATACGCTGACGTTCGAAAATCGATTTCAAAATGCATAAGAATGAGCCGTATCCAAGCCACGAACAAGAAAAAGAGGCTAATAATTATTATTTTAACAGCAACCCCCGGTTTTTCCAAATATGGATACAGGAAATTAGAGAATTTGACAGCTTCAGCGAGCCAGCACGCTGAAGCAGAGCGATCCTTCAAATTTGATCGTGCTGCGCTTTCATCATCGATCCGGTTGTAGTTATACTGGCGTGCTTTCATTGAGCCACCCTTAAAATTTTCAAAATACTGGCGCGGTACGATGGAAAGCACGATGTATGTCCAAAGCAGGCCTACTTTCAAATGTCTCCTTGAGAAGCAATTACAATCTTAAGATTTTATTTTGCTTACTTCTTACTCTGTCATTTAACCCTGTATTAATGTCCATTTTCCTGTCCACTATATACCTTACTTGTAATTAATCAGTCCTTTGAAAAAAAGTTGTATTTAAACTTGAAGGTTTCTGAATAAATGATGATGATGATGATGATGATGTATAACGCAGGCCTTACCTACCTCTCCCTGCAGTGTCTTTCATTTCAAGCTTTTGCACAGCTGAAAACACAACCAAAACGTCTTTGAAAGCGATGAATTCATTATTATTTCCAGTCAAACGGGTTTTCAAAATCAAATCTTTCACTTCGCTGTCTTGATGTAACACAGTTGTTGCAAATGAATACAATTGCGTTATATTTTTATTCACCAATACCTTGACGTCAGCAGCCATCATGTCACATATCATGAAACATTGTTTTGACCTCGCTCCAGGACACTCCGCGTTTTGAGAGCGCCGCGCGGAGATGAGGGCCGTAATGGAATGAGGGTATGAGTCTGGCATGTCATTGTGCATGTGTATCTATCTCCGTATCTGACCGTGTATGTCTGGCACCATTGGCACCAAGATATTATAATTAGAACCATTATAACCATAATAGAACCATTAGTTGGTTCTATTATAATATCTTGCTGGCACCCCTATCTCTTTGGCTTTCGCAAGTTGTTTTGAAGCTAGTTTCGCTTCTTGGAATCATATTACTTCTAATTTTGAAATTTTACCCAAGTAATGTATTCAACGTCATATAAGTAGTTTCAGAATGATGAACGGATGATCTTATCTTATCTTTTGGGATTTTTGTCGATGGGAGTGCCATGTTCAATAGCCTAGCTCCACGTGCCCACATTTCGTTTTTCGCCGGAGTGTAATAGCGGGGACATGTGGAACTGGTCTATATGTTCAAATCCCACTGTTTTGTTATCGCCTCCTTTCGATAATCGATTAAACGGCACTGCGTGAATGTTTTATTGTAAAATAACGTTCGAAACACTTGCGCTTGTAGCCTGCTCGCAGACTCTTCTGAAATTGAAACTCGGTGAAACAGTAGACTGTTTACTGTTTCACCGAGTTTCAATTTCAGGAGAGTCTGCGAGCAGGCTATTGCGCTTGTTGATTTGATGTAATCGTGTGGCAGGTTATCAAATTCATTTCGGCATGATCAGTGATGGGAATAGGCAGTTAAACCTAGGTCACACCTGGAGATACACATGTTCCAAGCTTCAACAAGCCTGCGCACAGACTCTACCCGTTAAAATGTTTTTAACCAGATTATAGTCTACTAATCTGGTTAGAAAACGTTTTTCACAGGTAGAGGCTAAGCTTCAACATACATATCTCAACCAGGTGGTGATGCTCTTGATTTTGGAGGCAAGCAGAGAACATGTTTACATCATGTTTACCATATCACCTAGGGCATTATCCCCTCAGTGGTTTTCAAACCCACGTCCACGCGAACAAAGACAATGGAATCAATCACATCTCCTTCAAATGAATAACACACAAAGAAAATCAAGTATTTAATTATAACAGTTCTATATTTATACAAAAACGTGCTTTTGGAAATTGACTCATTACGAGGAAATTGCCACAAGTCGGACATCTGCAACACTTTGCCACAATCCATTTTAATTATTGTGCTTTGTCCTCAGTAAATCATGTCTATGTCTATAACCCGCTGTTGGAGTTGAGCAAATTATCAAAACGAATAGAGGAATCGAATAAGGCAGCGGGCGCAGAAATAAAAACACTGTAAATCAACTAAACAAGGAATATTGCTGTCAACAATTAAACAGGATCAAAAGCAGAACTGCTGGACAAAGAAAACAGTTTTTATAATGACTAAACAAAACATTCGGACAGTGAGTTTTAAAACGTAATTCAGCCACCGAATTCATGAGAACATCTATCAAATGCAAAATGGGCGAAAGACATGAACGGTGAATGTGTACTAACAGTCTACTATAATGAATAAGAGCTGCTTTCTCTACTGGCAGTTTGTTGTCATGAGCGATTATAAAATACACGAAGCTACATATGTTACAGGTGCATTCAACTATATCTAGTCATTTCAAGTAGACAATGAATTTAGACAGCGCAGTACGCTCGTTGGTGCTGCCAACATATTGACATATAGCCGATGAGAGTTGTACTCATTTGTAAATCACATTTGATAATGAAAAGCAAATGCGAGAGGCTTTGTTTTGCTATTCCACTTTTCTTTGGTCGTTATTTTGGTGGCTGTGAAGTCTTTGAATTTATTCCTTCTTCACTTTGACACGGGAATGGGTCAAACAGTAAATTACCAATGACTTTGAATTACTTTTGACAATGGAAACTGTGTTGTTTTAATTAGTTGCAACATCTGGCTAGTAAGTGATATCTATGGAGCCGTACGTGGCAAAAGCACTCTAATTGTAAACCTGCTATTTCGTACATCATCACACTTGTTCACCTACGGTCAGTTGGGATAAATAAGGCTATATATTTATGCCTTACTTGTTGTCACGTTGAAGGACCTACTACGGCGAAGGAAGACAGACGTGATTATCTAAGCGAGCCATCGAACCTTCAATCTCGTAAGTTTGAGACATATAGGCTATTTCCCATATTATAGGTACAACAAATTTAAAAGTAACCCATTGAAATCTGAATTAGACTGCATGTGCATTGTGCTTGACTTATTTTTGCACCCCAAATATGATGACAACAGATGTCGACAGCAGCAGAAAGTTGGTCTAATTGGAACTGTCGTTCGAATGTGGGTTTAGGGGTGGGTGGGTGATTATTAAATTGAAATGGCACTAGCTTACATACTCTGAATAAACATCAATGACATCAAACATCCGCATCAGCGAGCAGAATTCATGTGTCTCAAATTCAACGACGACGGAGGAAGAAACTTTTTGATTACGTACAGGCCTATACACACGATGGCACGAAAGCCATCGAGTTCTATATTTGTGACTTTTCCCTGTGATCATAGTCTATAAACTATGCTGTGATATTTATAAATCATCGTTATCACGTGGTCGGTTACTATTTGTGTGGTGAACGATGAAATCTGTTGGCAACTCAACGTGAAGTGTAATGAATCAAAACGTGGTAGAGATATCCACAACTGGTCTATGTTATTGTCAACCTGGTGGCCACCCAACGCGAGCTATCTCACTGCCAACAGCCTTTCTACGACGGGCATCAACGGTTAGCCTGCGTAAGCAGACATTGTTGAATTTGAACGAAGAACAGATGATTTTAATGACTTCTAATTGACCATGTCAGACAGTACACTGACTATGTGATATCCCTCACGGTAAACAGGTAGATTGATTGACTGCATGCAGAAGAGGCAAGTCACGTCTCGTTTTCACCAGACCGTATCTTACACATGTGGTACTTCCGTCGCTGGAGAATCATCTTGACAATTGCTTTTATATAGCGCGGATCAGAATAGCAACTATTTATGCCCTAGCTAGAAACTATAAGCTTAATATTGGTTCCACTATAAGGCCTGCGTTATACATCGTGCTTTCCATCGTGCCGCGCCAGTATTTTGAAAATTTTAAGGGTGGCTCGATGAAAGCACGCCAGTATAACTACAACCGGATCGATGATGAAAGCGCAGCACGATCAAATTTGAAGGATCGCTCTGCTTCAGCGTGCTGGCTCGCTGAAGCTGTCAAATTCTCTAAATTCCTGTATCCATATTTGGAAAAACCGGGGGTTGCTGTTAAAATAATAATTATTAGCCTCTTTTTCTTGTTCGTTGCTTGGATACGGCTCATTCTTATGCATTTTGAAATCGATTTTCGAACGTCAGCATAATTAGTCTAAAGTGATAGGCAGAAGCTGTTATTGCAGCAAACACAGAATCCAGCTTTGAAAATAATGAAAAATAAATCAAGATATTTGACACCTTTTCATAGCGCGGATCGCTGTATAACTAGACATTTTCCCAAAGCACGCTGCTGGAGCGTGCCATCTTGTAGTTGGCGCGGCACGATGGAAAGCACGATGTATAACGCAGACCTAAGGTTCGTTAAGATGTACATGTTAGGGAGGTTTAGATTTCAGTACAAGAACATGCAAGAACGGACCGGTCCCGGCTAATACCGTCACGTGTGCTGCTCCGATGTAAGGCAGGCGGCAGTAGTAGCAACAGTGACCAAGGGTGGCTAGACCCGCTCGAACGCAAATAGCATCCAAATACCTGGACGTCTGAGAAGTGGTGACAGAAAGTACGTAACCACCAAAATAATTAAGCTCGTGCTCTTCTTATTTATAAACTGATCCAATGAATAATTAATGAATAATCTGAAGAAGGTGGAAATACATACACTGTTTCCTATTTCATTATAAAGAAGTGAGATGGACAAGAACATCATCAAGGATAAACTATCTTCTATTGACTAGCCATTGTCGAGAACTAAGATGAGCCTGCACCTCTATACAAGGACGGGGCATGGGACGCAGTATTTGATAGCACACTGTTCTTTACAGCAAATTCGCAGCAAACGCACTGCGCTTGCGTAGTTACACCACTGAGACCTGCTTTCGCTTCACCGTCAAGACATGCGGCGATTCACAAACGTTCTTTTCTAAAGAGGCCATTGTTAAATGTAAGAAATATGTCTAACAACATGAATTAAAGATAAGCTGACTTTTTTAATGTCACTTTCTTCCATTGATTGTTATAGCCAATTAATGATAAGTTAAGTTGAGTTTGGATTGCGGCATGATATGGTATGGTTTATCTTAATTCTAAATGACATCAAATCAAAATAAAGGTGGAAAATTTAATAAATTTCGATATTAATTATAGATATTTGTTCATCAGGAAGACAACCTATAAAATGTCGCATAACGAATGAAGCTGTGCTGTTTGTTTGTTTTGGAAGCAGCCGGATCAAATGAGATTGATGAAGCAACAAGAAACGAGAGAACAAACACATGAGAAACAGATTGGGTGCGCACAGACACTGATCGCAGGCTTCAAAGCATCATCTGACGGTGTTACTGTACAAGGTGAGTTAGTTCGTCTGCAGATAGACCGTCGTGAGTTGAGATCTAGAGCAAGGGTAACGCGACACACCGATAGCGCAATAAAGAAAGTGATTTATTTTCTGGTGAGCGTAGGTTATCGTAGAAATGGTTCACTGCAACAGTGTGCACAGGACAAGAGGGATAAATTCATTCAGAAGAGTGAAGAAGTGTTGCAGTCAGGACTGTCGCGGGCGATTGATACTGACACTGTTGTGGCACACTTAGTGCTGATCGAGATAAAACAACATCAACTGACATGGTACTGCACAGTGGCATGCTTATCTAATCTTATCGAAAGACCTGTACTCATTGATCACGTCAAACTCGCAGCTTTGAAGATGAGGCGACCGATTGATCAAAGTCAGATCAAACTAACAGATGGGGATGGTGACGTCATATGTGAGATGCAAACAAATGATTCAAACTGATATGACTACGACGAAAGAGCGAGATGACAGACTGCGCCTTCACTCTGGATTGTAATTCTCTTTGAGTAGAGATTGGGCGTGGCGTGCGACGGTCATGTAGAGACACATTAGCAACGTGACCTGACCCGATTGCCAGGGCATTCGTTAGATTGCGGCTGCGTCCCTAGTGGCGTAGAATAATCAACTGCATCTGCCATCTTACCTCGTTAGACGTCACAGTCAAATACAACCATACTAGTACTCTTGCTTAGATATGAGCCTATTATTGTGTTCTATTTGTAAATACAACATATCAAGAGAGGCTTTTCGCGTTAAAACCTGCTTATCAAAGATCGCATATGTCGGCATCTATGGCGAATTGAACCCTCACGAAAATGACAACACCAGGCTGCGAGCATTCATTTTTGTTCATTAAAGATAAGATCCACACACAGCCCACCTTGAATCTACTAGAATACAAACTAGATGAGGCTGAATATAGATAGATAGTGTCACTCTGTCACTTCAATAGTCATTGCACAATACAGTGGCACTATCAAGCGGAGTGGCAATAGACTATTTGGTGTTTGCAGATTGGATTCTGTGAAACAGGTATGGTAATCACGGTCGTAACAACAAGAACTTGTATGTGACAAGTTACGGCCGTGATGGCTATGTTAGTCTTAGGGCGAGTCACAAGAATTCATGTATCACGGAAACTTTGGCTTTGACTAAAATGGGCATCACGTTAAGCAATTTCTCACGCAAATCGCCCAGCAAACTACAACTTAATCAAAGCCATGCAAGGTTTTCACGTAACCCCTGATCTAAAGTAGGTATTGAGTCCAATCCATTGACTGTGTCGAGAGTATAGCAGTAAGAGGCATAATCTGTGGATTTAATCAGTCAACGCAGGGCAATTGAACTGCTAGATAATAATAACAGCTTTTGGGAGTAGTTTTGATAATTTGAGTTTTGGGCAATGGAATTAAGAGGTGAGTGACAAATAGACTAGTAAAGACGCATAAATCATCACAAGACGGTCTTTTTCATAGGAAGAAACAAAGATTGACAGTGTCAACCCGATGGTGGGAGTGATTAGCAGCTGATCGATGTAGCACAGCTCTCATTAACAACAGCATATCACATTAAACAGTACCCTGCGTGCGCACATCAAAGTGCGTTTTGATCGATGGAAACAAAGGAATGGACAACCAAACATCACCATAGATTATTATGAAATTGATTTTTGCTTTCAAAATTAAATCGGTACCCCACCACCTAATCGCTATTTCGGTCTCAACATGTCGCTGCGTGATACGACTAAAAAATGTTATTTATTTTTCAAATCGATTCTCTTCGTTTGCTTTCTCGCTCTCATAACATAGAATGTTGTATCATGGTATGACTGGGCAGGCAAAACACGTGACAGCAGTCGACAACAGCCCCGAGGCGAATGAAAATAGGCATGACACGTGATACTAGTAATCCACCATGATTTAGATGCTGTCCCACAAAGGCATGTCAGGGTGTATTCAACATTGAATTGGTTTCCACTCCGATAGCAATGCAGTCTTCTCTCGACTGTCAGTCAACTTCACTCTTAAGGTTTTATCTCTGGTGAGTACATTTGATTAGAGCAATAATTCGATTAATCTACTATTCGATAAGAGCGACTCATCGAGAAAGGTAAATCACGCAGGCCCTCGCTTAGATTGCGTGATTGTACCAACGTTTAAAATTGGTCTTTCTCTTTTTTCTACCTCAGGTCCATTCGGTTGTGTGTGGTTTATCTTCAAGAAAAATCTCTGACTATTTATCAGCTGTTTACCAGGAGCGTGCAGCGAAAATTACATCGGAAATTGAGCCAACCTCGCACTTGAGATGCGTTACTTGGTTCATCCGTCAACTCGATTCTCATTTAGTTATAAAAGAGTGCTTTTTTATTCAATTGAGATTACATACAACCTATAACGGGATCAGAAGAATATCCAATGAAAATATTGTGCTTTATTTTTAATACTTTACACAACAGCAGGAGGCACAAACTAACAGCAACGATTTATTGGCCATTGAAATCCGTTGTATCTGCCTTAAGGAGTGGTTGATGCCTCGTGCATAGCACTCGTCGTCAACTGTTTCAACGTACACTCGCCCCTAAGGATTCTACTCGCCTCTTTTAAAAGTCACCATAACAACACGATGACGGGTGACTCGTCATATGCCATAACAACGGTGGTTTACTGTCTCATATTCGTGGCTGGAGTGGCTGGGAATCTACTGGTGATAATGGCAGTAGTACGGTTTAAAAAGCTGCGAACCATGTCTATGATTCTGGTGACAAATCTCTCTCTTTGCGATATGACTCTGCTGGTAGCTAGCATTCCCTTGAGCCTCGTGCATGATAAACTTGGTTATTTTACCCTTGGCAAGGTCGGCTGTCGTGTGGTATGGCCCCTATCTACCTTGGCAATGACGTCTGCTGTGTTTACCTTGGTTGCTATTGCCGCCGAACGCTTCTCAGCTATAGTGTTTCCATTTCGTCACAAGAGGCTGCCTCGTTTCGATATATACGCAGCCGCATTGGTCCATCTGTTATCTCTAGCCTCGGTTGTGCCATACAGCTTAAATCTCGAGCTGATAACAGGAGCTGATGGTCTTGCGCAGTGCGTAGAAGTGTGGTCAATAGCAGGGCGACGTGCCTACACAGTTTTTCTGTTTCTGGTCCAGTACCTCATGCCTCTGCTCATAATGGCCGTGCTCTACGGCATCATATGGATAACCATTAGGAACAGCTCAAAGCAAAAACTCAGTGAAGTTAGTGTGACGAACGGGAATAGTGGCAAGAAGAAAGCCAAAAACCTGCCATTGTTACGCACAGCGTTACATCGCTCCAGCACGGGACATTTATTACGTGCACGCCAAAGCAGACAACGACGACGCTCGCTCAAGATGTTCGGATGCATTGTCAGCGTTTTCGCAGTGTGCGTTTGTCCGACGCAAGTCACGTGGCTATGGAACGACTTTTATCCAAATCGTCAGTTGGATTCTGTTCTGTCGACGGTATTTTATTTCTTTGTCTACACAAATTCAGTTTTGAATGCCTGGATTTACAGTGGATTTAATAAAGACTTCAAGAAGGCATATCGCAGCATGCTTAAGTGCAAATTCAGTCCAAGGGCGGCTGGCTTCAAACGAGATCAAAGCAGCTTGCCATTAAATAGCTTTTTCAGCCGATCATCTGAGAAGCAGAACGACAATTCAAAGCAGAACATTAATTGATCATTGCCATCCAGATTGGTTATGATTCAAGCTGTTAGGTCTAGTCTATTAAAATGTAGAGGTGAAACAATATTTTTACAATAAAAGTCAAAGCAGTATTCCTACATTGAAACCTCTTCTATTGCTTGAATATTTACTTCCAAAATCAATAGCTAAACCACGATGTCGCAGATAGGCGGGCTATGCCATCAGTCCGTCAACGTGATGTTGGTGCAGCCAAACCCTCATTACGTCACAACTGCATGGCATGCCGGTGTGCTGGCGACCCTTGAAACACGGAGTGGCACATGGGATAGAGGCTTTTGCATAATGCTGGTGTAGTATCATCTTACTGCTTCAAAACTTTTAAATTTTATAAATTTTCAATATTTAATTGAATATAGTTTTACATGCAATGTTTGAGTGTTTTAACAACAAACTGATTTACATAAAAAGGCAAAAAGCTATGGGTTTATTCTTACCAATCCCTGGTAATTTGACTTTGCAAGCAACACAAATTTATGAACATCTTTGAATGAGTTGTAAAGGGGTGCAGGAGCAATACGAATAACATTGGGTCTTCTCAGGTCATGCTGGAACATAATGAGAATGATGAGATATTTAGTGGGGCAAGCAGCTAGACCATTTTTGTAGTCATATATCTGGTCCCATCAAATAGGGGGAGGGGTTAACAAGAACAACGCAGTCATATGTCTTGTATATCTTACCACAACACCGGAACGTTCCAACTCAGCAGACATGTTATCAACTGCAAACCCAGTGAACATCAAAGACAGCTGACAGCCTCTTTCTTGTGGTGAAGATGGGGTCACTATTGTCAATTGATCTTTTGTGAATGACTTCTTCAGCAAATATTCTAAATAACCTGATAAAGTTGAACAAAACCAATAAATTCAAACAATAGTATTACTTTTAGGATGGAATGGTAAAAAGAATTGCTCTAGTAAGGTTGCCAGTTTTGCTGCAGCTCATAGTTCAACCATGCAAACAACGTTTGACTCGTTATTGCATTCGAGACAGTTAGTTTCACCAGTTCTACCATTGTTTGATTTACTGTTCTGATCGGTGGGTTAGGAATGCTGAACGCTGAACGCAGAATGCTGAATATCAAATGTGTGAAAACCTTTGTTCTCATCAG
>JANVCG010030595.1:0-10427 GCA_025505365.1 Haliclystus inabai | reverse complement strand
TTTTCTATTTATTAAATATGATACTTTGAATCTACTTAACGCATACATCTATCTATTTGTGTACGGTACTACTCACTCGATTGCTGCTAGTCGTATGGTATCATTAGATAGCTTGACTCTTGGTTAGATTTTTTTTGGGAAAATATTTGATAAACTACTTTTTTATGGATCTCTTCAACAAATTGAACATTGAAGGGTCAGACTCGTATGAGTTGCTGAGCTTCAATGTTCTGTTGTAGAACTGACATGGCAAATGATACCATGAGCCTAAGGTATATTAAATTTCATTCTAAAACGTGATTGCTTTATTGCAAATGAGCTTCAATTCATAAGAATCGTATTTTTGTATGTAAAGAAATTCAACGGTTGACTGCATAGCTCTTTCACCATGTGCTAAATTTATTCAAGGGAAATTATCTCTAAATCATCGTCCTATTTTAACTTTTAAACATTTTATATAAAAAGTAGGAAATTGCTCTTTAAGCAGACACAAAACAAGGATGTGTCTCTTTAAATTTACCAATTTTTCTCCAATGTGTGGGGAGGCTATACCATACAGGCTCAGTGTCCGCCATCAAAGATCCATATATATTGATACCCATAATACTTTCGCTTACAAATCGAAATGTGAAAAATTGTATCTGATTTTGATGTTGTATGACTAGATAATACTATTACAAGTGCATGATATCAATCATTAACTAGGATGCCTTAGCTCATACTATAAGTGCTCTGAGAAATATTCTTACCGTTTTGATAGCTTTAGCTGATGGTTCTATTTCATCTTGAGAAAAAATGAGTGCGTCAGCTATCGAATTTAAAAACAAGAAAAGTTAGCATCTGCTACCATATGAACAGCAATTGCAATATTTGATTGAAGAATTCGTTATCTTTCATAGGTAGCTTGCCTCCTTGATTTTATTTGAAAACAATGAATATAATTGACAGAGCGCAGCACCCCTTATATCTGACGTTGACTTTCACAGCGTTTTCTCGGGAGATGCAAATATGTGGAAGTTGAATGAGGGATGGGTGTATTGATACTGAATATATCCCGTCTTCATTATGTGTTTAGATAAAATAACCTGCTGTATTGTAGCACTTTGAATTTGGTCCTTAGATTCTGATTAGATAAGTGCCAATGTCGCCATGTCTGCCTGTATAACGTTTAATTCAGAATTTCAAAAATCCTTAAAAAATTTGAAAGGTGAATATAAGCATTTTAAAATGATAAATTGAGTTGAAAACGTTATTATAGAGTCGTGTATAGCTCTGATTTACAGAAGTAAACTTCTACTGAAGATGTTTATGAAATTAAGATTAGGGCTTATAGTGGAAAACTTCACCGTGTGATATGTGCCATGCAGCACAACAAGTTGATTGAAACTTGTTATCGTTAATCGTGAAAGCACGCAAATTGCCTTATTTTATATTCAAGTAAAAATATTCATATTCAAAAATGCTGAACTCTAAAATTGAATCAAATTCTCAAATTCACTGTCCAAGAAGCGTATAAGTTGTGTGATTTAGGACCTTTTTAAGACTTCGAGTTTACATAAGCTCTATTCAACAATTGCTACAATTATTTTTTTACCCCTGTTTATTAATTTATCCGACATCATTTCAATTCAATCTGCATTTTCATGAGAATTTTTTTCTCAAAATATGAAATGGAAATTAGATATCTTTTCCATATTTTGACAATGAAGATTTGAAAATACGAAATTATTAAATTTGAACTAGATTATGAGATATAGTCTTGCTGTTTTGTACCGACTACTATATCAAGCTGCGAGAAAATGTACCTTGTCCAATTTTTCACAAAACTAGAATATTTGGATCATAAATGAATGAGATAGAAGGAATGTAATCAAACCTGTTTTTGATACGTAAAAATTAAATAAAGGTATAAAGATACAAGAGATACATAAGATACAGAAAGGTAAATTGGTGATTCAAGTCATACATCTAATCAAAAGGCAGACTAGTACTTGAACCTCAATGAGGTTCTATACTGTTATCCCATTTTTTGAGATTTGATAGAATCTTACAAAATCAATCAAATCATAATCTTTTAGCATTAAGCTATGAACTTATGAAATAAAAAATGGGTGTCACCGATGAAACCAAGGCGTCGCACAGCATCAAACATGGCAGTAAATATTTGCTAATTTAGCAATAAATATTCAAGATGCTGAATTTCAAAAAAGAACACACCTATCATCCCATTGTTCATAATTATAATTTCTGAAGATATGAAGAATCCAAACATTTAAATATTTTTTGAATTATTCTTGAACAGCATGAGATTCAATGCAATTGAAGTATAGCTCAGAAAGGTCCAATTTTGGAGCGTTGAAGCAATTTTTGGAACACTTAAATCTGGAAAAATTTCTTCAAAATAATATACAAACATGACTTATTGTATTTACATCTAACTGATAAGAAAATAAAGGTGATGACCAGTGATACCCAAATCATATTACATGAGTTTTTTTTCAATCAAAAAGTGGGAAGTTTGGTGTATCAATTGCTGTCAAGTTCTAAAGTTTTGAGCAAAATATTCGAAATGAAGGCATAAAGTAACTATTATTGATAATGAAAAATGGAGCTGTGTAAGATTAATTCTAAATATTTCCCATCTCTGCACAAAGGTTCTTGCATGTAAATAACTGGGTATAACCAATTTATTCGATTCACATTCTGACTTCAGTTGTTTTGAATTTTTACAGAAAACAATCCAACTCTTGATTCTAAAAACTCCAAAAATGTGTAGAACCAAATTTAACATAACAAGAAGCATGATTATCCATTTATTCAATCTAGAGCTTAGAGTACGAAGGTCCGCCTTTGTATATTGAAGAAACTTGGAAAGCAATGAAACTTTTACCGAGTGAAAGATGCCATCATGATTCGGCCTCGTATTACTAATGATCCGAACTGTATAGAACTTCCTTAAGCTACCAATGATTTCATTAAATTTGCTTATTTTGAATAAATTCTCGTCAAACTTGATTTATCGATCTAATATGATTGTAAATATAGTAGTCACGTGTACTTCAGCCTCTTCATCTACATTAATTTAAGCTTCTAATTATAATCAATGAAGACCTATCCTAGCGATATATCATTAGATTCAAGATGGATTTTAATGGCTTGACCTTATATATCTCATGCGTAAGACGAACTATGAAAATATTCAACATATTCAAGCACTTACCAATAAAGTAGGACAAAATGGCAGCTGCTAGAAGCAGAAAAATAAATGATCGCATCTTGAAATTTGAGATAGCGTTATACCTCTGATAAACACGAATGTGGTGTCCAAGCAAAAAGTTTGAGCTTTCGAGTTTTTGTTGGATAGAAAACAAATTAAGCAAATCCAATGAAGTAATCATGATTTCCAATGAACTTTGACCCATAGTAAGCCAAAAATAATGAAGCAATTCATAAGCATTGATAAAAACACAAATAAGTTTACAATTAACAGTCATGGATCAAAGCTTCTCCAGTTGGTAACACCGTTACAGTGTATTGTATGTTTTTTATTGGAAAGTTTTCTTAGGTCTGTTATTAAGGCGTAATTAAGAGGTAGCAAAAAACAGGGCATAACAGTGGTTGATTGTATACCACGAATGCTCATTTTCTTTTTCACCGCCTGTTGTTATTTGATTCAAATTCAATTGCCTCCATACAGACGCTAGAGAAATTGAAATTCACTTAGATTTACGTTCTAATCAAAAACAATGAAATTGCTATGCCTTCCTGCTACTTCCAAAAAATAAAATCAAGACACTGAAGATATTTTAAACAAAAATAAACAAGAGTGAGATGTCACTCGGTGTGATAACTCAAAACTTCACAATTGATCACAGTCCATTTCTGGCAGACAATGATGATGTATTTATCCAGAAATATTTAATTTTCATATACACAGCTGGAGCTCAGATGGAAATGATTTTCAAAAAATTGCACTTCTTTTCAAATTCCCAAATTTTCAATTAGAATATCATGACTCTCTAAATTGAGCTTCATGTGTCCTTTTTTAATTCAAGTACCAGCTTACGGCACGACGCATCTGAAATTGGTTTAACAGCAGATTTTGTGTACTTGTTGTTTCTTGACCCGAAAGATTAATGTTTTCTTTTTCCCATAGAATTTGACTCCAGTTTACAAACACCTGATCAACTATATTCATAACTGAAGTCACCACGTTGATTTTGTTCAAAACTGCAATGCTCTGTTACAGTACTTCGATAATTGTCACTTTGATCTTTTTAAACAAGAAGTGATCATAAATTTTATAAAAAATCCTCTCTTTGTGTGTTGTGGGCGTTTTCCTTCGTAGTCAAGAAAAAAATCTTTGTTTATTTTCAAATGCACTTGATTTGAGTTGAGTGTTGCTGGCTAGAGGCTAGCGGTTTTTCATTATGTGAATGTATCCATGCATCTATGTCATCTTTTCTTCTAATGAAATTTATCGTCTATGCGTGAGGACACCACTATATCAAAGTTGCTACTCAAGCGATATTCAAACCTCTGAGATTTTATTGATGAGGAAACAAATTGATGTGAATGGAACGGAGATCTTCTATCGTGAATATCTTTATAGCGAGAACAATGAAGATGACAAAGTGCCATATTAGCCATAATTAGCATATTATAAAAGAAGTTTCCAAGAATAGTAATTCTATAATGGTTAATCAGCTGTAACATGATAGTAAAAAATGTTCAGTTAAATAGACAGAATCTGTAGAAAATATGATTCATATAATATTGCTTGAAGCTATTTTTGTCCTTGAATATCTTAGCTTCTTTTCTCGTTTTTATAAGCATCTTAAATCACATCATTTATCTTTTCGTTTTCAAGTATGATAGACAATGCCAGTCTAGCTTTTGGTGAGTGTAATTATGTCACTAATTTGACACTATAACGTTGTAATTCGAATGAAGAGCCACATATTTAGGTATCCATGCTTGTTCAAAAAGAAATTTTCGTGGATAAATGTGCACATAGACATATACGGTCTCTTAGCTTGGATCACGGATTGCAAAATTTTAGAAAATTTTCACTCAAACATTCAATATTATGCACATATATTTTGTGATTCTAGGCAAGCGATGAGTGCAATGTTATGCTATCTATAAATAAAGCAATGCCAAGAAACGAAATTTGAATAAGTTTTATCATGCATTGATTGGAATTTTTTTAATTGCGACAAAAAATGATTTAAAAACAAGTCTTATACGATTACACGTGGTTTGCATTTTAGACTAACTATAATCTGTTCAAATTAGCTTTTTTAATCTTAAGCTGACTTTTTAGATTTCTTCACTTTCTTCGCTTTCTTTGCCTCCTTTTGTTGCTTCATTTCATGCTCGAGGCAGAATTCATATCCACTATCACATCTCCTTCTGATCTCTTCGTGACTTAGTGGAGAAATTCTGGGTCTAAGACAAGCTCTCTTACTTGCTTTACACTTCGGAAATAACCCATTAAATGGAATTTATAACATTATTGATACGAATATAATCATAATTAATATCAATTTAAGTAAGTGGAAATATTCATGTGCGTTAGTAAAAACCTAGCGATTTGCAATCTAGCAATGTAAGTACTCAATATATTATGCACTTGGATTTGAATTCTCAATCTATATGTATTTGGAAGTTTACTTTCCTTTATCAGTCTGTCATGTTTTGATAAATAAACCAACAAGAACAACAAGATATAGTTATTTGAATTTCACATCAGAATAAAACATATGTAAATAATATTTATTGCATTTTAAATTCTATTCAAGCTTCAAGAGAGTTTTTACTCACAAGAGGCAACCTTAAAACATCAAGTATCATCAAAAATATCTTGCCAGGAATTTGGCAATCATATAGCTTCGCTTACAATACACTAACGAAACTCCGAGTTGTATTGAATGAGATTTTACTGTGATAAAGCCTATATCTCCCAGCCGAATAGTAGAAAGCATGATACAGTAACAACTTTTACATTGAATCGAGTCATCATCATCATCATCATCATCATTTATTCAGAAAACCTGATAAGTTATTATAAACTTTTTTTCGCAGGACTGATACGGTCTCTTATATAGCTTGGACGGGAGTTTGGATCATGAATTGCAAAATTTTAGAAAATCTTTACTCAAACATTCAATCTTATGCACATATGTTTCGTGATTCAAGGCAAGTGATAAGTGCAATGTTATGTTATCTACACTTAGTCTTGATGGTTAAGCTAGACATCGATTATACCACTATGCTCTGGACCTAAGAGTGATATCATATCGTGTACTATGCTAAGAACGTATGTATTCCAGAATTGATAAAAACTATTGATTATATAAATATTCTTATAGATATTCAATAGCATATCATATCAAAGCACAACATTAGTTTCCATCGATAGCAACGTTTATTTCTGAGATAAAGCCTTGATTCGGGTGATTCTGAGGTAGGTAATTCAGCGTTATATGTAAACACACAAAGGAGAGAAATCCAAAATATGTTATGATTACCTTTTGTATAACTTCATAAGTTGGTTCTGGCTCTTCAGAAAACCAAGCAGAAACTATAAAAGAATAATTTATGTCGCATAATCTGCTATTAGGAATTAGAACCCCATTAACAAGGGCAAGGCTACACGACTAATTAATTTACGTTTTTCTATCATTTTAATGCGCTCTTTTTACAAGAACTACGATACATTTGTCTCGCCTACTGGTGTTTTAATTGGAATAGATTCGTCTTCCAGTGACATAGATTTTCTTTTTTAGGAGAAGCGAGGAACATAATTCGTGTTTAAGAGATGTAATGCCAAACTACATCTCTTCTTACGTGTCACTTCTTACAAAATTGATTTTTGTCAGTAGTCATTTTCCAATTCAATTGAATTACTCGAAACTGTAAGAAGTAAAAACATTGCAAGGTTGTGATGTGTAATTTTTGAATGAGAACGCATTACATATTGAAATCATAAAAGCCAGCCAAGTGATGGAACATCTACACAGCAAATTCAGGTGAATAGCCAACAAAGATTTGTCATGGAGCTACCACTATGGCGAAAATAAATCAGATATTTTCCTTTGCAACGCATCAGTGCAAACATGTAATAATAGGCAATATTTCCGCAACAAAAATCTTAAAATGCCACGTATAATCATTGCAGATAGGCATACGACAACAGCTCGTGCGCATTCACCGATGATTTGAATTTTCTGGTGCCAATATTGTGAATTGTAAACGTTCAACTTGGTGAAGTTAATCATCTTCATTTATGTGCTTGATTTCACGCTAAGTCTCATCTCGCCCCTTACAGTAATTCGACCACCTTGTATACAGTGCAATTTACCAGCCTATTATAATACCATTACAGTAATAAATGATGAAATGCTAAGCCATTGTAAATATAACAACTCTAATTAAAGTTAACAGAATGTCTAATAAACCTCCTTTTTGCTTCTGTGCTTTTTCTGTTAAGACCCACACTCTAAAAGACTTAATCTTCTTAGCAGAGCTGGAAAGCATTATTGTCCATGACTGAAAGCAGTATGTTTTGATGGCCTTTAGATCAGATTTAACGTAAAAGTATTCAGTTTAGTCCAATACATTGTAAATCAGTATGCTCATGTGTCATGTGAGATGAATTTGGCAAATTAAACGTTGAGACAGTGAGCGAATTTCCTTATAGCTTACTAATAGATTACCATTGGACTGAATAACTTCGAACGTTATATCCTGAGTCTATTAAAGTAGCAAATAATGAGTTATATAAAATCGCTTACCAATACAGCTTGA
This sequence comes from Haliclystus inabai, assembly GCA_025505365.1. Lineage (NCBI taxonomy): Eukaryota > Metazoa > Cnidaria > Staurozoa > Stauromedusae > Haliclystidae > Haliclystus > Haliclystus inabai. The sequence continues at coordinate 2,615 of JANVCG010030595.1, read as the reverse complement.
CAATATAGCAACAGCTAAAACCAGGAAGATGGAAATCTTCATCGTGAGATTCAAAACAACGTTATCTTTCATACACAAGAACAAGACGACTTAATAGATATGAAAGGAAGCATGGAAGAATATTAGGTGATATTGTATGATTAAGCAAATTTCTTGAAACCCACTCATGCGTCTTTGATTTACAATAAGAGGTGACTGGTAGTATGTCAAATTTAGTGAATCGAATCGGAAGCTGTTATACAAACACATAATAAAATTTTATGGTTTAGTAGAGCATCACAACAAAGTTTCGCAGGTATTTAGAAGCTTCATATAGAGAAAGTGTCACAATTTTCTGCATAATATTAAAATAATTTACTCCACCCAATATAATTAGATATTATTTTCATAAATGATTCGAATTATCTTCACTTGGCCTCCAAAGTAGATCCATGACAATTGAGCAACTAAGTATACTGAAAAGGAAAAATAAACATATAAATAAAACCTATTTCATACACTAATTACTTTGATAAATTGGTACTTGCGCTCTCTACATTCTAAATATAAGCATAATATGCCTATCGTATGGGAACGTTCCTAGCTATTGAGAGATATTTATGCAGTATCCAATGGATGAAAACAGGATAAAATCTGGAAAATAGTTTTTATTGTTCAATCTCATGTTGCACTTTGTTTTTCACTTTATCGAGCTTCTACGATGAATGACTTGTAAAGTACTTGAATTTGTTCAGAAACTAAAGGGTTTAGTGTATACCTGGCCTTCTCTGACCCTGTTTATTGACCCTTAGACGTATTATTGATTTTTATTTTAAACAATTTTCATTCTCTTTTACAAGCATCTGCTCAACTCTAGGATCAAAATAAAATTTTACTAGGTTTTGTCGGAGGCAATGGTGTATGACTACACTGAACAGATAGTTGCTGCAATTTACGTGTTTACTTTGACCACAAGCTTGCGATCAAGAGATACGAACTCACTGGCGATTTGAATCGTATCCAGCTTTTCAGGTGATGAAACAATCAGTTTATTTTCTATTTTCCTTACTTAATATATCATGTATTGCTGGATAGAATTTTACCTAGTTTGCTGGTAGTTTGGGATAATTTTCATGGTTTAGCAGAACATCACAACAACGTTTCTCAGGTATTTGAAATCTTCATATAGATAAAGTATCACAATTTTCTTCATAATAATAAAATATTTTACAAATTTATTAAATTATAAATCAAAGTCAGCTCAACTGTGAAATAGCACTACTAGGCTTCATTTATCCGTGAGAACAAATATATGTAGATACTATAGATGGTCATCCAAGCCCTATTCAAATCTATAAATAATCTCACAATTTTTTGCAATCTTTTGTATACATTACACGGATATTTGTTTTGAACTACTCTTCATACATTTAACTTGAGTTATTCTCTAGAAAATTTCCAGGATCGTGATTACAACCTAGCAAATAAAGTGCACATTACCATTGGGATGATGAACAAACAAAAACAATAATTACAATATTTAAGTAGCAATGAGACTAACAGCCTTTGCTGTTTTTATCTTTCAAGATGAAGTATTAATGATTCTAACTAAGCAAATCTGACTGCCTGGTTGTGCTACGAAGATTCGCATTAAATTCGAATAGCTTGTTCATAGCATTTAGCTAGTTGCTGCCAATTAGTCTTTCAAAATGACTCAATTAAAGAGAGAGTTAACACACCTTTTGTACTTTTATTCTTAATTTAGTTTTCCTATCTTCAGTCTGTGCATCACATAACTTTAATTTCAGCTTCTTTTTTCGAATTCTAAATTACTATATCCCGCCTTACTATCTTACTTACCCTTGTTTGACCAAGATATTGTATCATATGTAACTTCAATTGAAATACTTTTGAGTTAAGAAAAGCATGCATTAGCGTTCCGAAAAATATTGAGATTTTTTTTTGGTCTTTCGTTCAATTTTATACTGCATTAAGCAGACCTTGCCTTACGTTAAGTCTTCTTTCAACCGGTAATTTGTAGATAAACTATCTGTCTTTTCATTAATTATTATTGCTTTATTATTTTTGGGATTACGGTATTTGGTTGGAATTCTTGATACCATAGAGGAAATAAGTGAATATGCAGCACAAAGTTGCAACAGCTTATACAAAGAAGGATTTGGAACAGATTTACAGAAATTACAATATTGTACAATGACGTGGAGTCTTTGTATTATGTATGACTATCTTTTCAAAGAATACGTTTGGAATGTGGTCCCACATTTCAAAAATGTTGATAAAAAGCTGCTAGTCATTTTAGACTTTTGAAAAGTTCTCAATTGTAATATAGACTAACTATCATGCGACAACGACACGAAAGTACGATGCTGTTACGGGTAACAATGGAGAATAAAAAAGGGCGGTTAGCAGGTTACTGATTAACAAACTGTATACATGTGCCGTTCTTCAACCTCCTTCATTTCGATCGACTTGTTGCACATGCCGATATGTAAGAAAATTGAATAAAGCACATTTGCAAAGTATATCATGGCTCTGAATAACGTTCTCTCAACGAACTTTGATGGATTGCGTTGTACATCTAACCTTGCTGGGTTTGAAACATATTGGTTCAGTAT
>JANVCG010030573.1:0-10432 GCA_025505365.1 Haliclystus inabai | reverse complement strand
ATAGAATGCAAGAAAATTCTATATCTCAAGCAATTGGTATCTGCAACTGTGACTCAAGAATGAAACTTGCAATTAGAGAGGTTATAAATTAATCGAGGCTAAAGTAAGCTAAAGTAATCACAGCTCTGAATCATGCATGTGGGGCAATCAATACCCATACCTTCAAAAAAATTTACATTTGGGATTTTCAAATTTCCATGTGAGAATACTTTGCACTTGTGCGCTGCTACTGTCATTAGCCACTTGACGCTCCATTACTGATTTCAGACTGTTAAATGTTAAATGTAAGCCTTTTTTAATTAACCAGGCATCCTTATGAAAAAATACGTGCAATTGACTCCAATCATGATCAATGATACGCATAATCTATATTCCATAACTTTTTGTATTCATTTCAAGTACTACTACTCTTGCAGTGGCGGCTCGTGGGTTTTTCAACAGGGAGGGCAACAGGGGATATCTGTGGCAGTTATCTCCCCGTCCAAAAAAATTCTTATTTTCAGCCATCAATCAAAATAAAGCTGGAAATATTTCAATTTTTACTGCGAAGTACAATCAAATAACAAATGCTTTGAAATTGTACAAACCCTAAAAACAATTCTTTATTCTATTGTTGAATGTGAGCATCCACTTGTATTGTTTGCTAATTAATAACCCGTAGTTATAATCCTATAACAGTCTACACATTAGTGCTATTGATGTCAGAATGCTTTGTCTGCAATCTTGAGGGCAAGCGTCATGTCTGCCCACACGAGCGCTTAATTCTGCCCACTTCACACATGCGCACAAAGATACAACATTTGTAAGACTATTGTTTAAAATGGGCAAGAGCGTCTCCTGCCCATTTCAACGCAAGCAAAATAAGAAGCGTCGGTGCCGATGCGCTAATTTCTTTGAAATAATTGCTGCCTGCGTCTGTAGTTCGAGAGGAACGCTTTAATTTTATGCGGTGGAATTAGTTCGCGCTGCAAGCAAGGCGTCAAACGGCAATAAAATCATGACATTGCTCGTTCCAACAAAGATACAAATACGGTGGGTTAGGAATGCTGAACGCTGAACGCAGAATGCTGAATTCGAAATGTGTGAAATCCATTGTTCTCATCTGCGGTGTTAAATAAAACCCGCACGCTTCAGTAAGGCTGTCAGTTTTGCCGCGGTTTCCTGTTAAATACCGCGAGCAACTGCAGCAAAGTATAAAGTGTGAACATAGGAAATGGATCTTGCAGTCGACCGGTGTTTCAAAATCTCATCACTTTTTCGTTCTTGTCATTCTCGTTCATTACTTCTCCTGGTTAAGTTATATTGTCACGATGGCTTTGACGTGTCTTGAGAAATTTGATAAATTGGTAACATCGTTTGATACAACTGCCGTTTGCCGAGCACCAAACATCCCAAGTGAAACTGGTACTTATATTGTGTGTAAAGTAGATCCTGATTGGAAACACTGTGGAGTTTCGTGGCGAAATTACGGATTAGCTTGGCATACCATCACAAAAAATGAAGACGTCTGGGTTACCAAAAAAGCTCCCTCCCATAAACAGGTTAGTAATAATATATTTAATTTGAAATAGTAATTACTCTATATTTGCATAATCTTCTTTCTCCGACGTAAATCATTAATTCATTGCCTATCGCACACTCATTGTACCCACGCTGAATTTAAAAACTAGCATTTCGCTTCTAATTTATTGTTAGTTTTGAAATTTTAACTGTGTTGTAAAATTTGATTTTTCCAAATCAGATTTTTGATTTTTGATTTTTGTAAATCAGATTTTTCCTCAGATTTTCCTCAGATTTTGATGCTCTCAGATTAGCTGGTGACGTATGGTCTTTTATATTTTCAGGTTTTACATTCAGACGAAAACGGTTATTTTATGAAAACTGTTTACTATCGACCGTTAAACGAAAAATATAAAGACGTCAAGCGGATTGTTACTGAAATTGAGCCTTTGCCGAAGAGCACCATGGGTAAGCTATATCAAATAGTTCAATGGCTGCTTTAATGTATTAAAACGCTCGTAAAGCTTGAAATATCTAGAGAATCACTTTAAATGATTCAATTATGTTATATAAGTTACTACCACTCATTAGGTGGAATATCCGGATCCAAATCATTTCCGATCGAAAAATCCAAAGTAGATCCGAAACTGATTAACCCTAATCGTAAATACAAGAATAAATCATATTGAAGAATCATTTGAGACATCATTTATAAATATCTTGAACATTTTAGGTTACATGTAGTCAGACGAACGTTGATTTGAACTTTCCCGTGTGTGTTACCATTTACTTTGGCAGCTCGTTCCTCGGGGTGTGGCTGTCGATAATCCATACGTTATCTTGATTTTATGTAACGAATTCTTGTCTTCTTGTCTTGTAGAACCAATTTCACACGCATTGATAGAGTACTTCTTCCCTGGCAATAAAGATGCCCCTGTAACGCCGAAGAAAACCAAAGGAAGGCCGTTCATTCCAACAGCCCCGTCTACAAAAAAGAAGATAATAGAAGCAGTAGCCTCAAACAAAGGCCCGACTGCAATTTCTGTTGATATTTATAACCAAAGAGTATTGTCTGATATGCCCGGGGCACTACCTAAAAGCATTGAACAAATAAAATACTATCGTAATAAGATGAGAAAGGACACAACTGTTGCTGATGAGGATTTTAACAAAATTTTCGAGTACTGTAGAAAAGACGGCCAGGGAAAGCAGATTCTGAGAAATCTTCAATTTCATTCAGAAGGAATTCGTTTCGTTATGTGCACAGAGGCTCAACTGGAAGAGATTGTTGTTTCCTGCTGCACCTTGAATAGTCCTTGTGGTGTGTTGTGCATCGACACGACATTCAATATTGGTAGCTTTTACGTAACACCAACAACGTACCCAATATACAGCGTCACTAACAGACGTACAAGGAAATCTGTAAATGTACCTGGCCCATGCTTATTTCATGAGCAAGAAGAGGACAAGGAAGTTTATAGATACTTTGCCAATTCTTTAGTGGAACTCAATGAGGAGATGAAGAACATTAGGTTTGTTGGTGGCGATAGAGGGAAGGGTCAGTATGGATTTCTATCCCCTTTCCATCTTGCTACCTTCTTACCATGCACTAGACATATGCAGGGAAATATCCAAGCCAAATTGAACGACATGGATCTCTATCGAGAAGTTATCAACGATATTTTTGGTAGCAGCTACCATCAACGTAAGGGTCTAGTGGACTGCGAAAGAGAACAATTTGACGGGGCCCTCGATTCGCTTTATCAGAAATGGCCCGAATATTTCGTTACTTATTTTAAAACATATTTAGTGGCAGATATTAAGGAAGGTATGCTTCCGGATGTTCGTAGGGCAGTTGGTTTGGAGAGTGAGTTATTCTATAATAATGCATTAGAATGCTTAAATAAAAAAATCAAAGTGAAGAAAGTGGAGCGGCAACTTCAAAGCAGTCAAGGAACTAGCCACAAAGAACTTTGTTCGTGGTCAGAGGCGGTAGAAATCTATAAAGAGCTGCTGTTTGAAAACAGGTGCTTTATTCAGCAGGCTGTGATTGGTCGTGGTCCGTTTGTGTTGGCTAAAACTCATGAACATTTACGTATTTGCGAGCTCCAGTTTTCATCGATGAACATTGAAGAAAAGAGAACCGCTTTAGCTAAAATTGACCGTTTTCTCCGCCCGAATCATATTTCGTTCTTTAGAGATAATGGAGGATTAGAAAGTTTACTTTATCTGCAGAACGATTCTTCAAGTCCATCCACATGAAGTTGTATTTGCAATTATAAATTAATTCTTATTACGCTATAGCATTATAGTTACGTTTTATTGTGACTAGAAATAGAGCTCGGCTTTTGATGAATACCATTACATTATATGCAAACTTGAGTTAAACATAATATTATAGCATTTGGTGATTGTCTTCCACGTATTGATAATTAACAAACTGACAGTCAGACGACTTGACTATACCCGGAGGGGTGGAGACCTACAAATGTCAGCAAAAAGGGGAAATAAAATTTTCACATCTTATAGGGAAACTCTACGTATTGTCCAAGGCAGTTATTTTCACTCAATAAATTCGAAGGTTTTGAGATTTGTGGGCATATGTTTTGTGTGTTATGAAATTTTTGAAGTAGATTAATTAGATTAAATTCCCCGTTTTTCGATGAAATTTATCTTGATGCACTATTGCAGCTAGTTAAATTCCGTAAATCTTCTTAGCTGTTATCAAGAAAATGCATAATTTTTTCCATTCGACAGTGAATAGTCCATTTTAAATTATCACAGTAAGTTTTATCCAGTGACCTGTCTCTGCAGAATAAAAGACTTTCTTGATTTCTTGACATGTAAACGGCAAGCCTCTTTTTCAAGATTAGGGCCTTTGTAGTTGGTATGTTAATATTATTGTTAATTGTCTGATGTCAATATAATCATTTTGCAGTGTAAAGACAAAATTTGAAACTCAATCACATTGCTAAGACTGTATTCATGACCAACCAGTCAAAAAGAGAGTATACTAAATACATGCTAGAATTCTCGCATTCACTAAAAAAACAGTCTACGTGTTTTGCTCTATGTAGCTATTTTGTAATAAAACTTACTTTTTAGTTAATTCTTATACTCATAGTCAAAGTCCATTTCGAGACGAACCTTTCGCGAAACTGTAATTTTACACCCCATTAAATAACAAAGTAACTGCTTTCACATTATAGAAGCTATCTTTGTTAACGCCCGGTTAATTGATCTATGGCAAGCCTCCTATTCAAGACGAGAACTATGCAAATGTCATCATAAATTATAGAGGTCAAATGCTTAGTAAACTGAAAAGTCAAAGTGTAATGGACAAAGAGAAATCATGTAAATCTATTACAAAAATTGTAAAATAGAAAGAGATTAATACATTTTAACTACGGATCTGCCTTTATTTCCGCTTTCTAATGAAAAAGGTCAAGTGAATGTTATGAAAGATCATGAAAGATATTATGAAAGATTAAACTAATTAAATTTAATTGCCAATTAAGCAAATAATATCAGTATTTTTAACTGTAAGATTAAAGATATATATATATAGTAAAATGTAGCAGTGTTATAGCAGGATTCCAAACTCCTGGGATAGTAATTTTCGGTGACGTTCTTCCAATTTTGGGGACAGATCTAGTCTGAACCGTCTTCGTACTTCACTTTTGCTCAGTGTTAGACATCGTCGAAGTGGATGGTAGAAGACACGCTCCTTTTTGCTAGTGAACTTGAGTTTTCCCTCGTTATGTGGGTCGGGATACATCCTGTAATCTTTAGTCACCAGGAATATGTTTAATGGTGGCGGAGGAGCTGGGGCCGTTTGATCTTTTCGGACTTTCGCTTTACATCCATGGCACTTGAAAGCCTTGGTGTCTTTCACGAACTCAATGTGAATATTTTCCTCCGCCGTGCTTTGTCCAACAACGTGATCAGAGATCCATTCAGATGAATCTCTAGGTAAGGCTCTTTTTCTTTCGCTGTAGTTTTTTTTTCTACCGGCTGAGCTGTTCTTAGTTGAATTGGCCAAACTGACCAAAGATGGGGCTGAATAATGCCTGCAGTAAGTACGAAGTCGATCCAACTCGAACATTGCAGCCAATGAGTGCGAACATAGTGCTTTCACCGAAAAACCCTCACAGTCACATCTAAAACGGAAAAGTGTTCACTGTTGATAGTATTGCATCTGTAACAAGCCTGCATTGGTGCTGTATAAAAAATTATGATCACGCTACAGTGCACTATAGCATAAGCGTGGGGACGTTCTTTCATTTGGCAAATTAGAGAAGTAGTACATTGATTAGTAGACTCAAATATCGCATTCAGCTTCTCGGTTTTATGGTAGATTTTAAACTGAGCCTTACCTAGCAGTTTTTTGAGTGCAAGACACGCGATGGTAGGACTTGCTCGAAGTTGATCGAACCACGAAAGCGGTTGGCTCGAAAGGATCAGGCTTTATTCCACCATCTCGACAGATCCTCTGTGCTTTTCGCCATGATCCTTCGAAATCTGATGACAGATAGTTGACGGAGAATTCTGGAAACGCTGGAAAATGAAAAGTAGGACGATAGAAGCAATACGATGTAGTACGCGATGGAAAGATGGAATGGTTCAATGATAGAGAAGCAATGGGTCGAAGCATACTTAATGGATAAGTAATAGTAACATGAAATGTCATAGATAAATATAAACAGAATTGTCAGAAACTAAATACTACAACTCCACTCAGGGGCATCGGCAAATATCAATCAAACTTTGAATTGAGCAGCTTTTTTTCAAATGAAGACAAGGTGATTCATACATGTTGCTCTGAAAGATTGCAATTGTGAAGAATGTTCTTGCTTTAAATAAATTAATAATAGTGTGAATCATCATTATTCATTCCCTCAACTCTTGCAGAAGTTTCTAGGTCAATGGAAATGATGTCATTTTCACAAGACGGTGAAGGCATAGAAGAAGGAGCTGTTAAACAAAATGTTAGATGCATTTCACATGATCAAAAATTGGTGAACATTGGAGTTTCTACGATAGAACTATATATAGTAGCTATATAAAATACTTGAGCATGGGGACAAATATTATTACCTGTTACTAAATAAAGAAATTCTTTAACTCCAAATCCTTTTAGGCGCATTGCCTCGTACAGCAACATTTAAATATACTTTTAATTGAATTCTTAAGAAATTAATTAATAACATGGTAAATTATCAGTTCTCACCTCTCGCTGGGGGATCCAGATCGATTGAAACGATATTATTTCCACAGGACGATGAAGCCACTGAAGGAGGAGCTAATAAAATCAGAGATTAAGCAAATAGTTACTGTATGCATGATAACTGTGTCGTTACAATTACAGTGCTTACTTAACTAAAAAGGATTTCAAGATAAATTACTATTGGGTGTGATGACCTAAAGGCTTGATGGTCAGGGGATATAAGTATGTAGAAGGGGCACTATGCCTTGCACATAACATCCACGCCCGGGAGATAGATAGGGGTATGTGAGAGGTTTTGGTGATGGCTGTGTTCCAATTCGAATATCAAGACATCCCCCTACATATAGTTTGCCTTTGAGTGGTGGAGACTTACACTGAATTATTTTCATATTTCTAAGCACTGTCTGTAAGTATCCGTGATTTTAACATTTACCTTACATATTTTCAGTATCCTAAAATATATACTCAAAATACTTCCCAAAATCATTATAACCCTTCTTTTACGGACCATATAAAACACACATACACGCCCGGGGGGAGGTTCTCTGGCCGATTTAAGACGGGGAGGTGCGATTTTATATTTTGCACACTACTTGAAAGTTTCATCAAAATAGAAGAAATATACCCTAAAATTTCAAAATCGTAGAATTTAATGAATAGAAATCACTGTAAAAGGCAGTTCAAATTATACTTTAAATCAAAATTCAAAAATTAGTTAAAGGTATACCCTAGAATTTCATGAAATCTTGAAAAAGGTACCCCTAAAAAATGGCACGTCCCCGTATAGCCGACATATGGAAGTCGCCCCCACGGGCTACACACACACACACACACCCTCTGGCAAATGCATGATAAACTTACCTTGAAATGGACTCTCAAGATCAATTGTATCGGAGGAGGCGATCATCGTCCTGCCACGTTTGATTTTCTTTGGTGACAACGAGTGCATGAAACCAACAGGAAACAAGTTTTCTATTATTGCATATGGAACCGATACTGAAATTGTAAGTGGAAACCCTATTATAAGAACCAGCATTAATATCAATGGGCATGTTTTAGCATTTTTTTTATTGCATTCTGAAGCACTCATGTAATAGAGACGTCAAGGCTAAATTATGAGAATAAGAATATGGAAACATAAATGGCTGTTACCAGACGTTACTAAAACTACAAATAATTCACTAATTACTTGCTTACCCATGGTGCTCTTCGGCAAAGTCTCAATTTCAGTAACAATCCGCTTGACGTCTTTATATTTTTCGTTTAACGGTCGATAGTAAACAGTTTTCATAAAATAACCGTTTTCGTCCGAATGTAAAACCTGAAAATATAAAAGACCATACGTCACCAGCTAATCTGAGAGCATAAAAAGGCAAATTAAATTTTACAACACAGTTGAAATTTCAAAACTAACAATAAATTACAAGCGAAATGCTAGCCTTTGAGTTGAGCGTGGGTACAATTAGTTTGCGATAGGCAATGAATTATTATAATGAGTAATTTCGATCACAAATTCAATTTACGCTCACTAACCTGATTATGGGAGGAGGCTTTTTTTGCTGTCCAGATGTCTTCGTTTTTTGTGATGGTATGCCAAGCTGAACCATAATGTCGCCATGAAACACTGCTATGCCTCCAATTGGGGTCTGCTTTACGTACAACATAACTACCACTTTCACTAGGGATGTTTGATGCTGTTTGAACTTCAGATACATCAAATGATGGTACTAATTTATCAAATTTCTCAAGACACGTCAAAGCCATCGTGACAGTATCACTCAACCAAGAGAAGTAATACACGAGAATGACAAGAACGATAAAGTGACGAGTTTTTAAAACGCCGGTCGGTCTTGGGGGTAGGGTGTGCCAGGGCAATAAATTTCGTTTTCCGTATGTTTTTTAACAGAATTTCCGTTTTCCGTGCTACTGATTTCCGATTTATTTTGTCTTGAAATTTTGTCGGTTCATTTCTTGTTTTCAGAGAAGGAATTTATGCTTTATGTACATACCTAATTTTTAATTTTAATAGCGACAATTGTGTTTATTTCGCTATCGAGACTTCATAACATTTTCAATTTGTATATTTTATTGTTCGATTCGAAATCTGTGAAACAGTGATGTAGGTAAATGGTGGTACACCAGTAAAACAATAAAACAATAAAATAAGGTAAACAATAAAAGGAGTTCATTGGAAGAAAAAGTTTTTTTCGGCTGGTTTATGTTTTATGCGTGCTTTACAGCATTTAAAATCATAAATTGTATACTTTCTTTAGAAGATTGAATTAAGGTAAATTTTATAGAACATTGATAGATTTTTCCGTTGCGGGATCGTGATTTCATTTTCCGCAGCCCATCTCAGGCTTGTTTCCGATTTCCGGGCTTAAAGAAGGTTGATTTCCACTTTATGTTTTTTGGTGCACCCCCTCTCTAAGATCCATTTCCTAGGTTCACACTTCACACTTTAGCTTCAGTTGTTCACAGTATACTCAATAGTAATACGCGGCAGAACTAGAAGTCTCACTAGAGCGTGCAGGTTTTTTCAATATAGATGTCAATTAACCCATGATCATAATTTCCTGAACTTCCTTTAGCAAAGTTTTTGAAGATGTTACTCAAAAACAGTAATAGAAGTAAGTTAAGCGTTCAAATATAGATTTGTTCTATGTTCGATAGCTACTTAAATTTATCGTATTCTTTTTCTATACAATAATGATTGATTGGAATGATTGGAATCGAACACTTTTAATTATTTACTTAAACACTGTTACATTACTCTGAACACCTTATCGAACACATCAATTTTCAGTATTAAAATATACTGGCGGCTATTATTTCAAGATACGTTTACCAAGTAGAGTTCGCGTGGACGATTAATTATAGCAGTGGTAATCAAATGCGTTGTACTCCTTATGAGTTGATACAGTTGTATTATGAGTCCTCAAGAATCATATCTACGTCGGTGAATCCGTTTAAATTCATAGAACTCACGAGAAATCAATCTCACATTAGATCAGTAGATAGTGTAAAATTTGAGCTATGTTAAATGAACGCGGTATTATCTTTAATACAGTAAATTAAATAACAGAAGTCGATAGCATGTATCCTTGGTAAGATTCATCTTCAAAAGATTGTTAACAGGTGAGGGATTGTTAACAATAAACTCATTTGGTAATGGCTAGAAATGGGCGTGGTGTTCAACACAAAGTATTCTGCGGGAAAATAGCTGCATAAGTGCACACTTCACTTCATGTATAATGAACGACTGACACTGTGAATTCAATACTGTCCATGCAAATCAGAAGAGCATAAAACTGTACTACTTGATTAATGAACCAGGGTCTGTGACCGCTACCGTTTAAAATGTTCTAAAATATTTAATGATTTCTCGTTACACATATAATTAGGCTATGCAAACGACCCAGTCTTGGTTCGGGCTAAATGAAGTATAATTGACAAAATAAGTTTTGGAATCGAAGTCCTCTGAAGATATTAAAACAGCTAAATGAATAACAAAATTGAACGTTTTAATAGCAAATGAACATACACAATTTAATCAAAAAACGTAGTACTTGTGGTTTTCTAAACAATAAGCCATTATTCGTTGCCTAGCAACAGATCTATCTTTACAAGTAATCGAGTAACTATCTATATCCAAATATATTCAATCATAGTTTGCTATCTGAAGAGAGCAGCCGACATGAGCAC
>JANVCG010030562.1:0-10443 GCA_025505365.1 Haliclystus inabai | reverse complement strand
TATCGATGCGCTAACAATAAAATTAGCTGCTGTTAAATGTAATTTTAGCTGCAAACAATTAGCTGCGTATTGACGACATCATAGCTGTGGAAAACGAGATAAATAAATGAAAGTCATTAGATGCGGTTTATGACATTCTAGCTGCGGCAACAATAATTAGTCAATAGTTTACCTAGAAAGGTCCAATGAAAAATTCAATTTTTCGATTTTTAGTTGAAATACAAATTCAAGGTACCTCAATGACTATAAGGATAGTTTTTCGAAATTATTTCCAAGAAATATATCGAAATCTCACAAATATTTAATATTTTTTGCCTTTGTGTCGTCATGGTTACGAAACGATCGTTTTCAATTTCCCCAAAATGACGTCATAACGCGGACCAAAAATAAAACTCTGCAAGCGGCCATCGGCCAACCGCAATCTGAAAACGAATGGAATAACGTTTTTATAGCTGTTTTGAAAAACAACAGCACCGAAGAATCAAGAAAGACATTGAACAAAAACCAAGGAAAGGTGAATAGTTGGACCTGTGTCTACATCTATACACGGTCAATTGCGTTTTAAGTGAAAAATTGGAAAATCATGAACAACAGTGTGGTGTCCGGTTAACCAATGACATTATATGTAAGTAAGAGTAGACAAGGACATGGATGAGACCCGTTAGCTGGTCATACAAAAGTCTAATCAAACATGCATGATTAACACCTATATATACAGCTCATTAGGAGGCTACAAACAAACGAGGCTTATAATACAACACAACAGGAAGTTATAGATACAGCTAACTTAGACACAGACAGCCATTCACCCGAAACTGTCTCACAATGAACAACGTCTGGTTATAAAATTATTCTAGACAGTCTGAAAAAGACTGAAATAAGTAAAAAGGCAATTTGCCAACAGCTTGAAAAATTGTCAACACTATCAATCGAAAGTAAGAAAATGCTACAGAACAAGAAGGACGATGATTACAATATAAGTACCCATGTCACAAAAACAGAAATATATGCGACAGCAACTAAAAATGATACACTGCCAATATTGCAACCTGTGAATAGTTATGCAGCAGCTGTAATGAGTTCACAAGCCAACAGCAGCTACATGAAAGGGCCATTAAGAACCTTCAAGAAAAAGACAAGCGTAAACTCAATGTAATTGTAAGAGGAATACCAATGGATTACGAACTCAATGACAAGCAACATCTTAATGAAAATTGTTGTAACATACTGAAAATAAAAGTTGATATAGAACCAACCAAAAGATTAGGTAGAATAGACGAGAATCGCATACAACCAATTCAGATAAAGGCATGTACTGCCACTGAAAATTTATACATCTCGCCTGACTACACAGTTGTCGAACAGAAACTCCTTTCCAAATTGAGGAAAGAATGTAAACATCGAAATGAGAATCTGATATAAAACGATGAAAAATGGATTATCAGAAGCATGAATCTAGTACAAGGGAAGGATTTATACAATTCATCATCTCAGCACACATCCACTCAATGACTCGGCACTAGTATTATACCAACTTCTACAAGAAACTCTATAACAACATCCAATACAAGTAAGGATTTAAAAATTCTATCATTAAGTACACAATGCTTAACTTCAGAAAAATTAGCCAACGTACATGTAGTAGAAAAACAGCATAACATCGATGTGATTTGCATTCAAGAGACCTGGTTTACACCTATGACAAGTGGAATTACCCTTTCAGGGTACGAATTGTACAGAAATGACAGAAATGGTAGGCATGGAGGAACAGCGTTATATTAAGAAAGCAAACTAAATGTGATATTTGACATTGGATTAACGAAAACCTCGAATGGCATAGAATATGGACAACTTGTGGCACATATAATACTACAGAATAACAAAAAGTTGCATATAATTAAACACGTATTGTCCCTGTAGTAATCCTCGTAGACGTCATTGTCATGTGACAATGACATGTAATCTGACTACTTCTTATGTCTTGATTCATTAATATCGAAATACCGCTCACTGAAACATGAGTCTTGATCTGTCTCTTTAGCTGATTATTACATGGCGCAGTTGATAGGATCTACCAATTTATATCGTATTGGAGAATCCTTTTATTATTATACTATAAGTTATTATTTATTCTAATTACTGTATATCGTTTTTGTTCATTCTGTCACTCATTGAAATTTTGAGCTTTGAACAATCATGCCTCACACTCGAGGTAAAATCTATCATCACGATCAAAATGAAGTCAACGAAAACACTCATGATATTAATACTGAATCAGCTAGCTCAGGAGATCAGGTCACTCAGTACCATCACAATATTCCTTCTTGGGTAGAGGAGATTATCAGACAACAACATCAAATGCTACAATCTTCGAAAGCCTGAGAGGATCAATTGCTGAAGCAGACGGAGATGCTGATAAACCCTCTACGACCGGAAACAACGTCATCCAACAAACCATCCAGCACTCCGCGTTACGGAGCACGGACACCGCCACCACAACTAGAATCAACAACCACTTGTCCGCTATTTCAAACTTGGCATGAGCAATGGAATGATTACGTGAAATTGGGTAAGTTATATGAATTCCCTCAACAAGAACAGCTTACCCGTCTACGAAGTTGTTTGACCGCAGAGATGCGGGATACCTTGTTATATTCTCTTGGGGTATGTAATGACACTACAAAAACAGCAGATGAAATTTTAAACCTGGTAGAAAAGCCTTTTCGCTCTAAGCAAAACATCATAATAGACAGAGTAGCTTTTATCACTAATAATCAACAGACAGGTGAGCTATTTGACGATTTTCTTATCAAAACCAAGAAACTAGCCTACAACGCAGATTTGTGCAAAACCTGCAGCGACGACCACATTGCTACGGTGCTGACTGCAGGGATAAATTCGCAGGACACTAAGCGGAAATTGATGAAGTTACGCCCATCGCCAACGCGGCAAGAAGTCGTAGATTTATGCTGTTTGGAAGAGGCTGCTACACATAATTCAGAGCTGTTGAATAACCCTGTAAATCATCAACTCTCAAAAACATCTACTTCTCGCTCTCACGTCGACACTCTGACAAAACCGACAACCAATGCAACGAAGTGTTGTTGGTGCGGAGAAAATAAACAAAGTGACGGCAAATACTGCCCCGCCTCCAAAGCCACATGTACCTTTTACCAATTAAGTGACAATTTTGCAAGCGTCTGCTTTCGCAAAAATAAAACGCTGCCGCCAACTCAACATACAACGACAACCAAAGAATCTCCATTCAAACAATGAATAAGAACATTGAAAGCTCAATTAAAGCTGACACTATTGTTGTCGATGTCTCAATACCCATGTCAATGACTAAAATAAACGTCAAATGGCAACCTGATACCGGCGCAGTCATATGCGTGGATAGTTTCTTCTTCTTAGACAATCTGAATGTGCACCACTCAAACATCACAACTTTTACCTCGCCATTCAACATTTTCTCTGCTAATAATCAGATAATCGATTGCAAAGGCTTTCTTGATGTCTCCCTCGCTACCACGGGAATTCAACTACTTCTTGAGTCTACATTTGCGACGATGTGGTCTTACCGTTACTTTCGTTTCAAGCTTATAATGATCTTGGACTCCTTTCCCCTAATTGGCCCCTCCCAAACTTTAATGCACAAAGTGAGACAGCACCACAATTACAGACTGCTATTGTCCCCATTTCACCAAATCCTGCTGTTGAAGAAGACATTTTCAACAATCTATTCCATCTACCTGGAGCTAACCCTTCAGATGTGGACAAAGCAGTTCTCAAAGAACATCTTTTTTCCATGTTTTCAGATGTTTTTTAAAATAATGACCAACTCGCTTGCATGACAACTGACGCCCCCATGAAAATCCATCTCAAAGAAAAGATGAAACCATTCTGTTTACACACTTGCCGCAAAATACCCATTGCATTCCGAGATAAAGCACAGAAAGCCTCTACCGACGTGGTTGCACAAGGCATTATTAGCCCAATAGGAGATGAACCAGCTATCTGGACCCACCCAATAGTCGTTGTGCCTAAACCGAATGGAGATGTACGTATCTGTGTCGATTTAACAAAATTGAACTCTAACATTTTACGTCAAACTTACCCTATGCCGTCAGTCAAGGAATCTTTATCAAACTACAAATCAACTGACAAATTTTTAACCACCTTAGACGCAACCCATGGATATTGGCAAATCCCCCTAGACCAAGACAGTTAACACCTAATGACCTTCATAACCCCATTGGGTCTAGAGAATGTAGATAAAGTTGTTGATGATATCCTTCTTCGAGAACAGTCGTTTCCTGCTCATTTCAAACAATTAATTGCTTTACTGCTATGCTGTCGTGAACTTTGTATCACTTTGAATCCAGCAAAATTCAACTTTGCTCAAAAAGAGGTCAAATTAGTCGGCCATCTCGTTGGCATCAATGGTATCAAAGTCGACCCAGCTAAAATCAAAGCCATCATTGACTCTACTTGTCCACGCAATCTCACAGACTTACGCTCATTTCTTGGGCTTGCTAAACAATTCGGTGATTTTACAAATCGTATATCAGCTGCAGCTCAACCTCTACGTAGTTTGCTTAAAAAAGATCACGCATTTCCTTGGTCACATGACCATAATTTGGCCTTAAATGCTGTCAAGGAAGTTTTAACCTCTCCACCTGTGCTGCAACCATTTCAACCCGATCTACCAATTATCTTACATACGGATGCATCTTGCTTACACGGAATAGAATTTGCGCTATTACAGCAAACACCAAACAGGGTTCACACCTAGTTAAAGCTGGTTCTCGATTTATCAACAACACCGAATCTCGTTATGCCACTATCGAGTTAGAGATGCTTGCAATTGTTTGGGCAAGCCTGGAATGTAGACCCTATTCACTTGGTCAGAATCATTTCATGATTTATACCGACCATAAACCATTCATCCCAATGCTGAATCAATACACAATCGACCGAATTGACAATTCACGCTTTCAACGTCTAAAAGAAAAACTCATGCCATATTCCTTTACTGCTGAATGGAAGCAAGGCAAGAAACATTGTTTACCGGATGCTCTATCTCGGGCACCTGTTGATGCCCCTGCAGGAGAAGAAGATTCGACTAACCCACTTCACGATCACACTACTGTGAACTTCCTCAGCAGATCTCTTAATTCGACTGATATCAGCCAACCTACTCATCATCTCACTGACCCCTTGATGGAAAACCAACTGATCGCAGCCAATGATGATACCGAATATTGCCAACTTCTAACGTTTGTTTGCGTTGGCTTCCCAGCATCCAGAAATGATCTACCATTATCTTTACGTTCATATTTGGGCTTGAAAGACAATCTCTCGCATGACTCCGATTTAATCCTTTACAACAGTCACTGCATCATAATACCAAAAACGCAAAAAATTCAATCTTGAAGCAACTCCACACCTCACACCAAGGTATTGAAAGAACTAAAAGACGAGCACAACAGACAGGCCAGGCATCAACTCGGATATCACGAACACTGTTACCGCCTGCCAGGCCTGGCAAGAACGCCAAGAAATCTCTACCTAGTGAACCTCTGGTTATCAAACCGAGTCCATCACTCCCATTTGAAGATTGTTCCGCAGATCTATTTAGTCACGCCAGTCATTTGTATCTAGTTTACATATATCATCTTTCTGGGTGGCCTACTGTTACTGCGTGGTATAATTGAGACCCAACAGCTAATGACGTTATCCGGCAACTCCGTCAACGGTTCGTGGACACTGGAGTTCTGGTCAGAATCCGCTCCGATGGTGGCCCATAGTTCAGTGCTAAAGCATTCACTGACTTTTTGAAAAGGTGGAATGTTGTACATGCCCCATCCACTCCAGAAATCCTAAATCAAACAGCCTTGCCAAATCAGGCGTAAAAGGTATGGAAGTGCTTATCGCCAAATCAACAAAAAATGGTCAACTTGATGATGAAACTTACCTGTCCGGACTGTTAGAATTCCTTAATACTCCGCGCAACAATGGCTTCTCACCATCTCAAATCCTCTTCGGTCGTCCTCTATGCTATATGCTTCCAGCTCATTGAAACACTTTCAAGTCTGAATGGCAGCAATTGTTCAATGATGCCGACCAAGGATCCAGCCTTATCCACGAAAAGGCAAAGTCATATTTTGATCAAACAGCTCATTCTCTACCCAAACTCAAAGTTGGTACTACGGTCTACAACCAAGATTCAAAATCCAAACGGTGGACTCGAACTGGTATTATTGTAGCAGTGGGTCGTAATCGAGATTACTACGTCAAACTTGCAAGTGGTGGAGTTCTTTGGCGAAATTGTCAGCTGTTACGTCCTATGCCTCATAGTTATCTGCAAGATTACTTACCTAAACCCTCGCAAAGCACTTCTAAGCCAACCTCATCGTCCTCAATTGGAAAACGCCCATCTCGTATTGTCAAGCGTTTTAATTACTATGGTTTTGATTAACTTTTGCATCACATTTAACACAATCAATCTTGAAATTGAATATTTACTCATACCAATAATCATTTACAATATAATCAATACTCTATATTAATCTCATCAAACTCTCATCAGTCCTGCTAACACGTTAGCAGAACTTGGGGGCGGCGTAGTAATCCTCGTAGAATGACGTCATTGTCATGTGACAATGACATGTAATCTGACTACTTCTTATGTCTTGATTCAATAATATCGAAATACTGCTCGCTGAAACATGAGTCTTGATTTGTCTATTTAGCTGAGCTGATTGTTACAGTCCCCATACCAAATCATGCCCAGAAGCATTGAATACCCTGAGAGATACAGCTGAGAAATTAGTTGAAAAATCTGATGACTTCTTCATTTCTGGGGATCTCAACATCGACTGCATGAAACTATCGCCTTCAAGGACTGCTTTGTTTACTTATTGCTTATTACTTGTCCTTATTGAAAGCGTTTCTGGCGTGTTTTAAACTCTGGTTGACTTTGTTTCTTTGCATTCTGTAGTCCATCCAATCGCTATTTGCTTTTGTTGTCATAGCAACATACCGTAGATGATTTCTGTGCTTTATGTCAAGCCTGAGCTCTTCTGTCACCAAAGGTGCATAATTTTCATAACAGTGTATGGTTTTTGTTGGAGAATATTTGTTAAGAGTTTCAATTAGTATGTGTTGTAGCAATTTTGCTGCTGCATTAATATGTTTGGCATCTAAGGCATCGTTTAAAGTGTGTATATCAGAAATAATATTATTGCTATATCTAAAAGTGCTTAAAATTCTGTTCATACAACATCAACAACATTTTTTAATTTGCGCGATCCCTTCCCTACGAAAATTAGGGTTAAAAGTTGATCTTTGAGAATTTTTTGGTACCACTTTTCAAATCCAAAGGGAGCTTGTGTTTTTCCAATTAACAAAGTTTTGACCGGAAAGATAAGTCTTTCTCGGATATTTTTCCATCTCACAAAATAAGGGCGTAAGATACAAAAGGGAGCGTTTAAAGACACAAGGCTGATGTTCATAGCTACATTGCTGTATAATTTTTAGGATGGAAAAAATTCAATAAACGTATTAAAATGCAACTTATAGTTAAATTTTTATTCTCATGACAAAGGAAAGAGAGCAATTCTTCTAATGAAAACGATCCTATATCGATTTCAAAATGAAATTATACAAAAAAATTTATGGAAGTTTTGGTCCGCATTTGAGATTGAAAAATGCAAAAAGCTTTGAAATTTCAAGGCTGAAAATAGATTGATGCATTTAGACGACCAAGGAACGAATCCTTCATCAAATATCCAAAATGTCTCTTTTCTTCTCAATGCTAGCTGATATAGTTCTTCCAACCGAATCATTTAATTATGATAAATGAAAAAAAGCGAGTATTAATAGTTCGGTGTTATAAAGGGTTGATGCACGGTTTGGCGTGTTCTGTCGCATTTACCTGCACTCATAAAGTTGGGAGACACTCGGGAAGCTAGAAAAAACTCGCCTGCGGCTCGGTTTCTCATTACGCTTCACTCATGTCTCCCAACATCACTCGTGCAGGTAAAACTCGATGAAGCACGCCAAACCGTGCATCAACCCTTTATTGAAAGCAACAATTAGTCATAAAGCCCTTCGAACCATCTACGAGAGCGTGTTTTCAAGAAATAGCAATTGACAAGAATACGCAAATAAAAATTAACAATTTTTGCGCGCACTTCACATGTACACAAGAAAATCTGCAATGAACTTGATTTAGACATAAAAATTGGTCATTCTAAAATGCTATTTAATAGATTTATTAACCTTTTATCATTCTTAAGATTATACTGTAATGTCCTATGAACATCTGCTTAATCCGTCCTTGGCCGCTTTTTTCGTGTCTTGCGCACTTGTTTCTCAAGATGGAAAAATGTCCGAGAAAGTCTTATTTTTCCGGTCAAAACTTTGTTAATTGGAAAAACATGAGCTCCCTTTGGATTTAAAAAGTGATACCAAAAAATTCTCAAAAATCAACTCTTAACCCTAATTTTTATAGGGAAGGGATCGCGCAAAGTAAAAAAGGTTGTTGATGTTGTACGAACAGAATTTATTCTAAGAACTTTCAGATAAAGCAATAATATTATTTATGATGTATACACTTTAAACGATGCCTTAGATGCCAAAAATATCAATGCAGCAGCAAAATTGCTACAACACATACTAATTGAAACTCTTAACAAATATTCTCCAACAAAAACCATACACTGTTATAAAAATTATGCACCTTGGGTGACTGAAGAGCTCAGGCTTGACATAAAGCACAGAAATCATCTATGGTATGTTGCTATGACCACAAAAGCAAATAGCGATTGGATGGACTACAGAATGCAAAGAAACAAAGTCAACCAGAGTTCAAAACATGCCAGAAACGCTTTAAATATAGACAAATTTCACACTTGCAAGGTTGAAATACTAGAAACGTGGAAACTAATTAAAAAATTAACTAACAAACAAAGGGAAATGAAATGAGCAGCATGAACCACAGCTGAAACGCATTTTTTGCAGAACTGGGAATGCGAATACACAGAGACACAACTACAACATCAAACTTTGAGAGTATCCAACCTACAGCAAAATCATTCAAATTTGGATATGCCACTGAAATTGACATTATAAAAGCTACCTCCCTGTTACGAAATTGGAAATCACCAGGCATAGACGATTTAAGCGTATATGTCATCAAATCTGCTCTTCCTGCTATTGTCAACCAACTCACTAAATTAGTAAATCTTTCACTATCTGAATCAAACTTTCCATCACCTTTTAAAATAGCTGTCGTCTCCCAAATACCAAAGACACCGGGAGCAAACAAGGTAGATCAACACAGACCACTTGCTTTATTGTCTTTGATATCAAAAATCATCGAATGCATCGCTTACCAACAGCTATGGCCATTTATAGCACCGCAATTAAAAGAACACCAACATGGATTAAGAAGAGGTAGATTCACTGTCACATCACTGTTAAATATTACAAATAGAATCGCTACAGCAATGGAAGAGCGAAAAATTTCCATTTTGGTACTACTTGACCTATCGAACGCATTTGATAGTCTCTAACACGGAATTCCGAATACTTATAAAAAAATTAGAATGAATAGGATTGCAATATTCTGCACACCAATGGTATTATACTTGCCTTTCTGATCATAACTAGATTGTGCGAGCGAATGGCATTTCATCCCGTATTTTCTAATTTATACACTGTTTCAGAGAAAAACTTAAAATGTGATTAATAAGAAGAAAAAGCATTAGAAATGCAGTATTTGGAGTATTTATCTGTGAAAATAATCAAAAACAGATAAAACTTTGTTTTTTGGTAAAAAATGCTTCAAAACAGCTTGTTTTGGGTGAAAAACGCTTAAGAAAAAGTTTTCTGCTACCTTTTACATCCTTCCACAAAAACACTTAAAATGTGATTAAAAAGATGAAAAAGCATAAAAATACAGTATTGGGAGTACTTGTGTCTTAAAATCATCAAAAACAGATAAAACAATGTTTTTTGTTGAAAAATGCTTAAAACAGCTTTTTTACACTGTAAAATGCTAAAAAAACTACTTTTTGCTACTTTTTACACTTTTTCAGAGAAACACTCAAAATGTGATTAATGAAATAAAAAGCATGAGAAATGCAGTATTTTGAGAATTTATCTGTTAAAATCATCAAAACAGATCAAACAGTGTTTGTTTGTGTAGAATGCTTGAAAACAGCTTTTTGTGGGTGAAAAATGCTTAAAAAGTAGCTTTTTGCTACTTTTTACATTCTTCTACAAAAACTCTAAAATTGAATTAATAGGATGAAAAAGAATAAGAAATGCACTATTTTGAGTACTTGTGTCTTGAAATAATCAGAAACAGATAAAACAGTGCTTTTGGTGAAAAATGGTTAAAAACAGATTTTTTTAGAGTGTAAAATGCTAAAA
>JANVCG010030561.1:0-12390 GCA_025505365.1 Haliclystus inabai | reverse complement strand
CTTTTGCAATCGCTCACAAGAATATTTGTTGTTGTTATACTCCTAGGGATTCAATGAACAAGTTGAAAAATCAAAACGAAATGCAACAGAGGCATTGAAATTAGTAGCTCTTATCCGTCAATTGATAGCCGAGGCTGATAACCGTTCAACTGTCGCTGATTTCAACCGTAGCAAGGCAGCAGAGGGAGCCATTAAATCGCATGAAATACTAGACGGTGCCAACAAAACAATGACGGAAATCAAAAAGGTACGTTCTCTGATTTGATAAAATAGAGATTCCAACTACCACTTTGAATATTCGAATCATTCCATTCAATTGGTCTCAACGCTGTTGGTCTTTCTTAATTATTCCATGCGTGTTTAACTCTCGCGCATTTCATAACACTCTGCCTAGGTTTTAGTTTTCGTATACAGTAGTAAAACACCAGCACCTTTAATGGTCGAAGAATGTGATGTTCCCACTTCTTGTCCCATGCACAAACTGCGAAATTTAATACCATCTTCAATCGGTTGTTACACTACCTTTGAGCTCTATAGCTGCACTATAGCTGGAATTAAAAATCAAAGCTTTAGATTGGCAGCATGTTTCTCTCAGAAAGCAAATGCCAAATGCGTTAAGACGTGGCTAAATTATGACATACCGCCTCAAAGATGCAACAATATTTCAAATCTTGTTTTCGCATTTTCTTTCAGAATCTAACTGACGCTCATCAAACTTTGATGTCACTAATGAATCAGACAACAGATTTAGAATTTGAAATCAACTCAACGCTGCGTGATGTCAAAAATGCTTCAATAGAATTAAATGCTTATAAAAAGCATGCGCTGGATAATGCGAACACAATCAAAGGTGCTCAGTCGTCTGCTGATAATGCAACTGCGCAAGCGCTAGAAGCCCAAAACGTTCTCAATAAAGCTCTAGATGACCTCGACAAACTCATCGCGGATTTGGCAAGCATTGAGAATTTAGACATCGACAAACTAAATGATGCTGAAAAGAGGTTTGAAGTTGCAAACAAGACTATCATTTTAGAATTCGATTCTGAAATTGAACAATTGAAACGAAGCGCTGAATCTCATGAAAGTAGCCTCAACGTTTTTGACCTATCATTAGAACCTTTAAGAAGGCAAATAGCGCATGTTGAAGAAATCTACAAAGCCTTCCCTCGAAGCTGCTACAAGAGGGCGCCCGTACCAGAGACGACGGGCTAGAGAGACCAGGGCTTCTTTGTACCAAAAGAATTTAATAATGTCTACAAATACATTGTCAAATAAATTTTAACATTCTCATTGAAAGAACTAATGTTAAGATTATATCTTTCTATAATAGAATTGTTTTTATTTCAATTATACTTTTTATTATAATCTAATTTTAATCTGTTATTTTATTATATAACCGTGTGGTTTAGTTAAGCATTTATACGCATTTGGAGTGGGGAAAATTCATCTCCTAGAAATTTTTGTAATAAATTATGTACGGAAAGGATATGGAACGAGTCTCTGCCATTGATTGATGTTGATGTGATTGACCTAGTTACTAGGATGCTTTGTTGCTATAGCCTTGCACTTGCAATGAGACAGCCTGAGACAGAAGTCACTCTTACGAGCAAATGAATGAATGAATGACCGCAATAAACAGGTGATTATCTCATGAGTTGACTCGCCAGAAAGCCCAATATGTCTGCAACCCTCAAGAATTCAGAAATACACTTTTAATATAACTTGTGTAAGAAAACTTTGATATCAGGACGATTAATTTTCACGCATGCATTCTCGAGATCTCTTACATTCAGCTGAGTGTTCAACAAGTACTTGATAAGACACATCGTTGGCGAATCTGCGTGAATCATGGCGTTCACATCAGCATCATGCAAACCAATTTCTGATGAGAGATCTTTCCAATTGGATAGACCGCGTAGGTTGACATCAAGCATGCGCGAAAAGTAAGTTTGAATGTTTTCACTTGAAAATATTTCATCGAGACCTAGAACAAAACAAAGGTCCAACTTGGACAGTTGAATTTTCAAAAAGTCTACATTGATTCATAACACATGATAATGACTGCAGAATTGAAATCTTTGCAGTATAGGAATGCTAAAACTTACCAGGAACATGTTTTTCTTCTTCAAAGTCATCTTCATTTTTGTCAAGTTTCTCGGATGCAGCAGTGCGTGAGATTGCTGAATCTGTTTTGCACGTCAGCATTAGATTGGTTTCATTAGAGGCATCTACGAGGCCACCACGTGGGAGAATAACTGCAGATAGGAATAGACATTTTTGCTTTCGATTGCAATTTGGTTTGAAAAGTGCCACTTGTATACAAACGTTGATAATAATGTGTTATCTATCCCTACGAAAATCTTCTTCAAATGTTTCGAAAATTTGAAGTAGTCAAATTTTAAGATTAACAGTTCTATAGATGTTTATATAATTAATAATCTAAAATTGAAACAAATTACATGCCAACGTCCCTTTCTTACATGGACAGTGTGTCTAAACCAAAGATTGACGTTGGAGACTCTAAACTAGTTAATGGAAAGAAGCTATAGCAAACTGGAATTTTTTCTTAAGTTTACATCTGAGTTTACACTCGATCTGATCGGAAAAAAACACAGTAGAGACCAGTAGATAAACAGATTACAATTTGTTCAACTATAGCGCCTACCTAAGTAATGTTGAATCACGTTGATTATGATAGAAGACAGGAATCGGATCGGATTAACTCTGAACACGCTGATAGTGCTGTCCAGATCGCTATTTACAAGGCCCAAGAAACTATATGATGTCAACAGGATGTCTGTGAGTCTGGTACCTGCTTTGGTTTGATGATTAGAAGTGTAGTATCCAAGTGAAGGGGGCTTGTATCGCATAAGATGATGGCACTGGTCCAAAACTGTTGCTTGTAGATTTCGTTCACCTTAAAAGAAAACAAAAATTTCCATCACACAGTCTTATTAGTATTGCAAATTGACGTAACTTCGTACTACTGATCGACTTTTCTAACAATGTAAAAAAACACGTCTTTATTGTAACATAGTTTGTTTGAATAACATCTGGTTTTGTAATTAGTTAAATAGATACAGAAAGGAGACAGTGGTTAAACGTTCATGTCTCCTCTGGACAATTTTATTGTTATTTGTAATGTGTAAATTGAATAACCAATATTAGATTTCCATGAAAATGAGGTTTATTTATAATGAGGCTAGTTAGGTGTAAGCAAGGTACATAGATAAAGGGGTATAAGCTATAAGCTTTTGTCTCCTTACTACTTCTATTACAAAAATATTGAAATAAGGATACACGGAAAAGAATCTGGGCATGAAATGAAATTTACGTCAATTACAGAAGGAATTGCGTATGGTGGAGACCACCAACAATCAAAGCTAGAGTACCACGTTGCTTAAAATTTGCCTTTCTATGGTAAGCTGCAGAAAACGAGGCTGTCTTCGATATTTCTTAGTTAAAAGCAGCATGTTTATCATTTACGACACAAAAACTAGCTTCGTTTAGTTTTGAACACTCTAGTTTTACTGTTTAAATAGTATGTGCATGTGTGTCCCACCTGCTACTTTAACGACAAATTTTCTTGCGATAGATTCCGCTGTTTCTGGAGGGCTAAATATTGTGGGCCGATCAACCAGCCTAGGGTCAAACCTTGCGATTTCATCGACATCGATGTTATGCCAAATCTGATGCAAAAACTGTTGTTTGAGGTTGACAATTTCAGATAGATATTGCTTGTCTTCTTTAGTTATGTTTAGAGATGTGAAAGCTGGACTTACAACTATAATCCCGTAAGTTGCAGATGCAAAACCTTGAATAATGACAGTAATAGCATAACATAATTAGAATGATGCCAAAGATGACATATTTAGGAACTGGAACTGAAAGTTTCGCACTCACTCAATCATCAGACACTAAGATTGATGAAAACATGAAACTCAGTCAGACATGATCAATGTTGACATTGAAAACTATTTCAACCATACTACTACGTGGTAATATCTGATATAGGTGTTGATATACAAGGAACTCAAATATGATAGCTATAATAATAACAATAGCAATACGCATTCAAAAAGTTGAACTGATAAAAAGGCATTTTACATAATGAGCTTTATCAACTTGATTTTCATCCAGAAATGTTGATACATACTGCAAAGTTTGAATCAAAACTTTACGCCAGATGTTATGTTGAGTAATTGAAATATTGAGCATCGGACAAAAGCTTACTGATTTTATCAATTAATAATTTATGAGGTTAATGTAAATCTGTTCTCGAATTGACTTACCTTTGCGAATCGATTCCGAGAGACGATCTTGTCGTTCTAACGGAGAACTGTAAAAAGCAGACAATCGATGTGCGGCGAATGCTTTAGCTAGATTACGTATGAATTTGGAGTCATTTCTAGAGTGTATCAAATATATGTTATATTCCATGATAGTCTAAACCGGTATTTCTCAACTTCAAATAGGTTTTATTCATATTATGTCTACCATTTTGAATGTATCATTTAAGGATTTACGTGTTAGTTTACATTGACAACGACTATATGTAAAGCATGCAGGCCCCACTGATTCCCAACGCCCCTTTAAGTGGCGAACCCTCGTATACATCGCAGAATTGTGTTACCAAATGGCAAGTGTGTCATCCCAAGGATCCTAGATTATCAACACTAAAGTAATTTCACCCCATATTTAGGAACAATAATCTTATCATCTGAATTGTCAATGTAAATTTATCAATTTGTTGGTGGTGTATAGTGAAGTTTTGCGAGACATTTGTTGTGTCTTTCGCATCTCCAAAATAACTCGATGACTCTGACACTCACTCTCCTAAAGGGAAATTCAGAATTGTTTACATCACGATCTTTGAATTTATGTGGCTTTTTTAAGTAAGAAAACAGATGTATGTAATTGAATGTAAATTGTAGGGGAGATTTAAAGACTCAACATTTTCCAACCAGATACATCTTGTTAAACACCACTTCAATATTCATTAAAATTTATTACTTTGTCAAATTTGTTTTAAAAGAGAAATTTGAAAACAGTTGCATTTGAATATTTAAAATGACGTGTTTGCTTCCTAACAGATCTAACTGACATTTCAGCTGAACTTCATTTATTGATCTATCAAACACTGTTTTCACCTTTTATTTACTTTGATTAACTGGCATCTCGTGGTCTTATTAAAATGAAAAAAATCTATAATTACCTTGTTTTGGAATATAGGCCACTATATAATGAGGCTTAAGAGCAACTGAAAAACGCTGGCTGATTTAGTTGTTACAAATCTAGTTTAGAAAATATAGCTGCTTTGAGGTCCAAAACGCTTGCTTATTTCCCAAAGGAAATCTACTTTGCCTTTTATAAAGTCAAAATGTCACGTGTTTAATATGTCAAGTCATCATCAAAAACTTGAGGCAGTTTAAATATGTATGAAAGTTAACGGTTATGTAAATAATTTCTAAGATTCATGTTGTTGTACGTATGACAGTATCAATTATATCATGAATAAATCTACGCTATTTAGTATAGTTAAATTTCCCACTATGCTTTTAATAAACTCTCATTTATGTTAATTAGTTGCAAGTACAGCGGCTCACTTCAGAGAGATCAACAATCATATATTTAATAGGTAATAACAATCATTTACAAATAATACCATTTTGCTGTTTGAAGGAGTAGAGGACATCGAAACAAGATTAAGCTCTCGGCTGTGAGTCTATTGAAGCAGTGGCTGCTTGAAAAGAGACATATCTTTTACTCGATAAAATTATAACACAATTTTCAGCTGCCAGTTGTGAATATCAGACACGATGGATTAAAGCTCTCTCTATTTTTTTTTTCAATGTATAATTCAAACTATTGTATTATATATCAGATATTGGAAAATATTGCTGAGGGCTTTGAAGCACTGTGAACTTTAGTGTTTTGTCAAAGATTATTACAATAATTATGTGCTTATCGTATCTCACCCCTTTACATGAGAATTTGGAATTATTTTACTACGCATTGAATATAATTTGTTTCTTTTTCTCTGTCACTGGCAATACAACAGTTATTCTAGTGGTCGTTAAAACTAGACGGTTGAATTCACCCAGCAATTGGCTGTTGGTTGTTATTGCTTCTTCTGATTTGTCATCAGCATTACTTGGACAGATTACTTTCAGTACATTCGTTGCCTTTCTACAAACGAAAACAGAATTGTGTGCTTTGGGAAGTATTGGAGTGTTTTTTTCTGCAACAAGTTGTGCCACAAGCTTACTGTTATTATGTGCGATTGCAAGAGATCGACTGCTGCACTTGGAAAAACAAATGCAGTATTCCGTCCACACAAATAAGAGACAAGTTTTGATCATCGGAGCGTGTTGTTGGCTGATTGGTAGTCTATTCGGCAGCGCATTCTTGTTCACTGGAAGCCCTTTGCAAAAGATTGCTGGCATGGCAACATTTTCGAGTTTGGGTTTCTCATGTTTTGTTTACATATCATTTATTTACAGAAGGATTCGATTGATACTTAAACGACATTTCCATAGAATTGATTTACAAAAGACAGATCAAAGCAACACAACAGTGACGTCGTCTAGTAATGTGCTTGAAAAGCGTGATCTTGAAGCAGAAAGACGCTCTGTTAAATCTATGCTAATTATAATAATGTTATTCGCTTTGGTGTGGTTCCCATTCCTAGTCGTCATGGTAATACAGTTTATTTATACTGCGGGGGGCGTTCAGCTTACATCTGGTCTAAAACATGGTTTTGCGTGGACATCCATTTTGAGTTACGTAAACGGGGCTATAAATCCATTTTTGTATGCGACACGTTATAAGGACATCGGAAGAGAGATGAAGAAAGTGTGGAGGTTGCCTTTCAGAAAGAGAAGTAACAGAATAGACGTTAGCAGTGGAGAGGAAACATTGACTTGAAAGTATTTCTGCAATCTCTCTTCTCCAACTGAAGTTATACCCAAAGCCAACTGCATATACAGTATATCTATGAACAGTATAACTACACGCTACATGAGTTACACGAAACGCCTTGCCTCATTTTCAAGTTCTACTTATACTCCGCTCTCCAGTTCACTGGATTGAGCACTTTTACTGTATGTGTTATAAACCATACAATAATAATTATCACCCCTGATCTTATTATTATAATTATTATAATTATAATTTGTTATTATTATTACTATATCTATTATATGTATCAAATTTCATCAGATCCAAACTCAATACCGATACGTATGCATTAAATACAACCATTTCATAAGTAAACTATTGAAAAACTAGTTAATTTGAAGATAACTCATGGTTTTATTGGGTGAATAAGAGATTTCAGAAAGAGAAACATTTTCACAAATCAGAGATATCTCTTGAACGCTCCACATAAACTCAAAGTTGAATTATTATGCAGAAAAAAGATAAATGTAAAGATAATCTTATTTTACGGATTATCTGAGTGTAAATGACAATTAGACGGACGCACAAAATGTGAAAATATGTGACTCAAATCGATACCTCAGAGCAATTCAGGTGATATTGAGGATAATGGACGTAATTGCTTGTCTGTAATCTGTCTTACGATATTGTCACGCATATACACAATATATAGACCACTATGTATGCACCTGCTATTAAATGAAATAGTTACCACGTGATTATAGTTTATCAATCTTTATATCACAACTATGAATTACAACAAGGAATATGCCTCCCAAAGAATGCCAATGATGGAGACTTGAGCAAAACGACAAACAAAGATTATTCAAAGCCTCTTCGTTTCGCATAATAGTTTTCGTAAGCGCTTGATGACGGTGATTTTGTACATCATCAATGATCAATCAGTGAATTCTTTAATTTATTTCAGTTTTATTAGCAATACAACATTAGACATAATTTCTAACAAAAAATTGATTTGAATGAAAACCAAGTCTCTGTTTCGTCATACAGAGGCACGGCCGTGTGACATCGAGGCTAGTTATTGAATGGAATTTAAATAGATATTAGAAAGTTTTCTTTGATATTGATCTGAAATGTGCATAAAATGTGGTTGCTTTCAAGGCTGGATTAGCCAGTAGGGTGGATCTGTGGCTAACAGAATACAGGTTTTTGCAACTACAATTAATTTAATCTTCTAGATGTATACTTTCTCAGCTGATATCCTGGGAAAACCGTTTAATTGCGTTTAAAGGGAGGTCGTTGTCTTACGAACTCAGTATAGACATGTGGCTACTAAATACGATGATCATGCAGGTCTATCAGATCTATCTCACTGCTCGTCTTATACGGTATTGCATGTGCGTCAGTTATTTGGATTGACTTTATCATTCCTGATGCCCTAGGTACATCATTGAATAGCGATTTCAAGCTTTTGCTTGTTCAGATAAACAACTTGTATGAGTAGCCGAAGCCCATTTGATGCTCAAATTTATAAAAAATAACTTCCACTGCGGAATTGTGCTTGTGATTTTGAGATTTTTCAAATAAATTTTGATCTGCAATGGTCGGGAATATAGAATAAGCCAACGCCTTCTCTGGGCAAGAAGATTACTTACAGAAAGTGCTGATTCTCAAAAGAGTAACTGTCTCCAATAGGTTGTGCTTGAATATCCCCTAATCAGATGATCGAAATTATCGACTATCAGCTATTTATACCCGCACCGCCCCTTTATTTACCCTCCATCCCCTTCACTTCCCTTTAGAACAAATCTATTAGTTTAGATTTGGTTTTGATCCTCAAACTACCTAAAATCAACCAGAAAATACGCCTAAGGTACATAAAAGAATTGAAAATCTGTAGCTCCATTCAACTATACTCGATACAATAGCCCCCGCTCAATTCGGCCCCATTCGTATCTCTTAGGCAAGAAAGTATTTCCCGATCAAATCATCCTTAGATGGCGCTATATTCATTCTCAGTCCGGCACATCAACCCTTTAAACATGCAGAGAACAACATGGGATGATAATGTTTATTATTTAAAGGCAAGTGCAACCTTTATTCAATCATATCAAAGTGTATATGTTTTGCTTTTAAATGTATTCTACATTTATCTAATTATCTCACTCCAATATCTAGCTCAACTTTTCTTCTCCATCCATCGTGCTTTGAGACTGTCTGTGAAATTCCCCTTCAATTCGACAATCTCGTTTCAATTGATTTTATTAATTTTAACATTTCATTCAAATCAAAGTAACATGCATTATGTTTGATATTTTTTAATCAATTAAGGCTATCACGTTTCACCAACACAACAATCGTGTCTCAAAGTCTTTCATTCATATCATTCTTTAAATTATACTGGTTTATGTTTTATTAACTGGTAAGGGTTGGACTTTAACTTTTCTATCTTGTATAGCCATCAACGAGAGAAATGGTAGAACAGATGTGCATGTCAAACCTAAAAGGGTTGTCCATAGCAACGCACTAACCAATGAGACCCTGCGATGGCCATTTTCTATGTAATAAACCAGAGTTATTGTTTTCGTTACTATAAACGGTAACCAAACAACAGTGAATATCATAATAGATAGCTTCAATGATTTGAAAGATTTTTTCTGGGCATTATGAAGCCTCTTCGCTGTCATGTTAGCCCTCGTGCAAACAATTTGTGCTGTGTTCTCGTCCTTGGGCCTGTAAGCGCCATCAATGACGTCACAAGCTGATCCTTTGAATTCTCTCGCTTGCTCGTCAAGGACATGTTGTATAAATTTTATTTTTAGTATTATGTATAACGTAGCAACTGCTATTATGATCCCACTGTATAACAAGCCAAATAAACTGATGTCAAATTTGATTGTAAATAATAAATCGATTCCTGTTAAAGTCCCTAATATAATCGATAATATAATTTTGATTCCAATACTTTGAATATCTGCCTTTGATATTTGATTAAAATTTACACCCATTCGTATAGATTTATTATCAACCGTGACACAAAGTAAGAGAAGGCCACGAAAACATTGTGTTGAAGTGAGAAATAAACCAACATCACTTGCAAACGTTAACTTGATGTATGTTGTATCAACTGCTAAAGCTGTTGTCAGTAACGCTTGACCAAAGCAAATCGTTAGTAATTCCATCAAGGCGATGATGATCTCTAGAAAACCGTTAGTACTTTTTTGCAAGCGAAATTTAGGAATTATTAAATATAATTTCATTACTATACATACAGTCGATGTGAGAATCAACAGGATACTTGTAACATAGTAGAATATCAATAAGTTACGATCCATTTCGAAATGCTCTCTTTCTTGTTCGTTATTATTGTGATGCTCTCATTTGACGATGTATCACATACGACTTTTAACTTACTCTGATGACTTACTAGACGTATAAATCTTTCAGTTGTTTATTTACAATATTATATTCAAAATATAATATATTTTCCAATATTTTTGAAAGTAGAAGTGGCTTCTGTTGATATTTATTTGAGAAAAACTTCCCAACAGGTGCTGCTGCTATTTCTGCATAAAAATATTTTCCAAAAAAGGCTTTTTAAAACCAATTGCAATGTATAGTATCTTTAATCTGTATCTTGGTCAACGTATTATATTCATTTATACAGTACCGTTGTTTTTAGCTGATTTCGTTGACGAAAAGGAGTTTTGCTTGCTGCTTCCAACCATCTGGCTCAGCGTGTCAATTTCTGTAAATTTTTAATGAAGGGATTTACGTCTAAGCACAAGCGCTCTTTATGATTGCATTTTATGTGGTACGTGATCATGTTAGAACAGTTAATCATTGCCATCCTAATATCATTGTTAATCCAGCCTATGCTAATTAGCCCTGTGCTCCTTTGAGAAGCGTTTATCTTCATTACATACACAACTTAATTTAACTATTATTCCGTCATTTAATCATAGATGGAACTCCTGTTTTCCTTTTCACTATAATACACGTTGATAAAACAATCGCTTGAAATACGTTTATTTATAAGTTGAAGGTTTCAGAAGTGATGATAATAATGACGATTGTTTGCTCTTCTGACTTTCCTGGGGCCTTGCATAAGCTCCATTGTGCGCATGTCAAGTAACAGCGGACATAATGTTCAGAACAAGCCTTAACAGAGGACGGAGTTTGTTAATTGCAGTTATCGTGTGTAGCTGATAACAAAACCGCAGCTGAACTCTGAGCCCACGTAAAAATAAACACGTTAATAATAAACATGTTAGTATTGTAAACAATTGAAGAACAACAAAAACAATGATGTTTTTCAGTTGCTTTCGTAACAGTGTCACTGGCTCAATTCGTTGTTACAACGTTTTTCGTTGAAGACTTGACGGAGATGTACGGCAGAGAATCACTGGCCTCTTTCTGAAACCAACTGATAGTTTTGTAATGAGGCATTTCGTCATTCATGATCATAATTCGATTCTTAATGGAAGGTCTGTGATGAGTTCAGCTGCCATCACGGTTCTCGGTATCTGGCAATAGAAGTGCATTAATTCTCCAAAACAAGAGAACAAGATAAATCTTCATTACAGTATGCTGTATGAACAAAAAAGCAGCATACAGTGTCTGTAGAAAACATGAATTGGTTTACATTCGCAACAGTCTCAAGCTCCGTAGACTTCCCTCAATGCGAACTCTTATAAGACGTTAAACACTGATAAGTATGAGCACACTTATACATAAAAATATTGTAATTAAATTTACACATGAGCCACATGCTTTTAAAGGCACGCATAGATGCTGTTGACGCAGCTTTTTTCATAGTTCTTGAAAACTGGTACTGTGACCCTTCTCCTAATTGGCAGCGGTGTCAGCATAGGTTGAGGACTTGCAAATTTACTTGCATCGGCCTTTCTATGCAGATAAACGTAAGGAATTAAATCTGTAAAGTTGGATATCATGCTCCTAAATAATCCCTGCTTACCCATTTTGTGGGTTTGAAAATTATTAAAAAAAACAACAACTAAAAGACATGAATGTTCACAAAGCGTTGACCCAAGTCTCGTGAAATCAACGCGTGAGGGTATTTTACTCCAGATGCATACGAAATTCAATTCAGAATCAAAATTTGACAACTTTTCAATAGACAAACTATTGGCTCTATTCCAGGAATACAACACAACACAACACACAATCGTTGAATATGCAATTTATTTGCAATAAAAGAACGAACTTCTTTACTTAAATAAATTCCGGCAATCAGCTTTCTGACCTCATCGAAGCTGTGCTATTCACTTAAAACGATGCTGAGCACCTTTCACTTACATTTTTAAACTCACTAATATTAGCATTTTGATCGTACTTTTTTATTGTCATAACAATTGATTAGGAAGTAATGAATTAATTGTAAAATTTAAACGAAGAAATTGAAGAAAAAGAAAAGGGAATAATAGGCATTGATCTAAAATAGATTTGTTAACTTGCAAGTAGATTGAG
>JANVCG010030550.1:0-10445 GCA_025505365.1 Haliclystus inabai | reverse complement strand
TTTCAACACGAAAAATCACATAAATAACAATCGATGATGTAGCATACACGGCAATGTTACACAGCATAGAATGATATATTAATCTCTCTGCCGACTCCAAACACAGCAGATTCGATAACATTTATTGTGAATAAACATGGCTTGTTTACAAATAAAAATTGAGCGTCGATGATCGAGGACGAGATCAGCCACAGCACGAGGCCCAGGCAGACTTTATTAAACTGTCTCTATCTCGCATTGAAATGAGGCTGAATAGCGGGGTAAATCAAGATGGCGCCCATACAAACCTGAAATGACCTGAATACTTCGAAGTGTTTGAATTTGGCATGTCAGCCACTAGGCAGAAACTATTCCCCTCGCTTGTATACAACTCAAAAATTTCAACCGCTAGTTTAGTAACTGTACACTTTCAAAATGGCAAAAATCAAGAGGTTGGATGAAACAGTTGTCAATCGCATTGCAGCTGGTGAGGTAATTCAAAGACCTGCGAATGCTATAAAGGAAATGATTGAAAATTGCATTGATGCTGGATCTACAATGATTACAATATCCGTAAAATCAGGTGGACTCAAAATGATCCAAATACAAGATAATGGAATTGGAATACATGTAAGTGATTTGGAGCTTGTATGTGAGAGATTCACAACCAGTAAACTCTCTGATTTTGAAGATTTAAAAAGTATCACTACGCACGGTTTCCGTGGCGAAGCACTAGCCAGTATAAGTCACGTGGCTCATTTAACTGTGGTCTCCAAAACGCAAGATAGTCAATGTGCCTACAAAGCTCAGTATGAAGACGGTCATTTTTTGAAACAGAATGGAGTTGTAATGAAGCCTAAGCCATGTGCCGGAAATAATGGGACATTGATAATTGTAGAAGATCTATTTTACAACGTCGCTGTTCGCCGCAAAGCATTCAAGAGTATATCTGATGAATTCAACAGGATTAGTGACATAGTCACTAGATATGCAATACACAACCCAACAATAGGATTCACATTGAAAAGGCTAGGTGACAATATAACTTCTTTAAAGACTATGAAATGTCAAACTGTTTTAGATTCAATCAAAGGAGTGTATGGTGTAGCTGTTGCCAAAGAGCTGCTGCTAGTGGAGCACAGCAATGAAAAGCTGCATTACTCATTTCGCAGCCTCTTATCCAATGCAAACTACTCTCTAAAGCGTACACGCTTTTTATTGTTCATAAACAACAGGTCTGTGGATTGTTCCACTCTCAAAAAAGCAATTGAAGCGTTGTATTGCAACTATTTGCCCAAAGACAAATACCCCTTCATCTACCTCAGCTTATCAATCTCCCCTTCCTGTGTCGATGTCAATGTCCATCCAACCAAGCATGAAGTTCAATTTTTGAATGAAGATGCAATTGTTCTAGATATTCAATCAGTGATCGATGCAAATTTAATGAATTGTAATGAATCACGACATTACCTCACACAAACTCTAATACCACAGGTCTTGGATGACAATGCAATAAGTCACGGTGAGTAAAAAGTAATTGAATATTCTACAAGATAATTTGCAATTAAATGGGCCCCCTTGTTTTAAGTAGGGCTCCATAAAATATTCTGGAATTATCCCTCCCTACCAATCTACACCGTTTAGAATTGATTATTGCAAAGGAATCAATGGGAACAATTCCCACCGCAATTTTTGACTCACGCTTATGGTAACGTGATTGTGAGTCTATGCCACCAACGAAGATCTCGTTTTTTTTCATTGATCTTCTTGTCGCATTAACTTAGAACAATAGAATACCATTCCGATGTAACCATTGCGGGTGGACAAAGGTAAATTAGCAAATATTGCGCAATTTTGATCATGTGACTGTAGATTACATTACCATTGGGCAGATCAGTCAATCGTATGAACCAATAAAATTGTTTTTTCTAACATTACCATTGTTTGCTTTTGCTCAATAGTTGATCATTTTCGTTCTCTGTTGAACAGCATTGTGTTAATAACTTGAAATTGTTGGGTTTTTGTTTATTCATAATCCCAAGAGAAATGGAAAGCAATCTCATATGGTTAAGAGAATATATTAATGTAACTCCAACAAGGGCGTTGTTTGATACGATCAAAAACTTGTTGCTGTGCTCTTGAAGATAGAATCTTGCTTTGGTTTACAGTGGCGTACAGTTTATCTTGTTAACCCGCTTGAACAGAAAAGGTTTTGTTACGTTCAGGCACTTCGTACTTGATCATTTATTTCTCAATGAGCATTTTTAAAATAGATTCAATTTTCTCTGAAATAAATTATTCAGAAATATTGATGTGTT
This sequence comes from Haliclystus inabai, assembly GCA_025505365.1. Lineage (NCBI taxonomy): Eukaryota > Metazoa > Cnidaria > Staurozoa > Stauromedusae > Haliclystidae > Haliclystus > Haliclystus inabai. The sequence goes on along the minus strand of JANVCG010030550.1, from coordinate 8,148 downwards.
TGCGCTCCAAACTATACAAGTATTACTGTTTTGTCCACGATCTACTTTGTTGTCGTTGTTCCATGAATAAGGCTTTGTGTTTTATTAGGTTTTAACAAAGCTGGCTTTGAAACAATGCTATTGTTTCAACGCATTGCTAATAATAATAACAGCTATTAATTTGTTTCCGAATTCTTTGTAAACACGTAGGCGATTGTCTGACTGCAGAAAAAACTGAGGAAACTCGAGCGCCAGGATAGTTTTTCTCACTATGAAATGTATATTTCATAGTGTATTTTGGTAAACCTCGAAAGAGGACTCTGACAAATATGAATTTCTATTTCGTTAATCTACCAATTCCTCTATCGATGACGATTCGAATTCAAGACACGTCGATGAGTTGTTGAGAACATTTCTACCGTTGTTTACATTCAAAATGAAGTGGTGAACTGTGATTTTTCTTTTGCAAGTGAAACTTAAACACTCTGTTCTTAATAACGCTGTGTTCTAGTGTAATTTAAAGTCAGAGCAGTTTTCACGCCGACCGGGTTAGTGTCTACAGGCAGTCTGAAATATTCCCCACAATGCTTTGCAAGCAAACTTTACTGCAGTTTGCTTGTTTAATCCAAATTCTTGGGCGGCAAAGTTTTTTCGTAAAGGGGGGGGCAAAATGCAATTCTGCCCCCCTCACATGGGGGGTCAATCTCGTGTTTCCCCCCCCCATTTTTCTTTATTATCACACATTTATAAGTCTTATTATGACATTAAATCTGAAGTTATTAAATATATATTTCTATAAAAAGTCGAATGGAATAGCAGCTCAAACCTTGTCTGAATTCGCGTAGGATATTCAGATGTAAATATATCATATTTTCTAGTTACAAAGTTTCCCATTGTGCAATAAAATAGTGTTTATTATTTCCCAATGTCATTTACAGGGTAAAAATTGTTTTCAAGAGCAATATTAGCTGCTATTTCTGAAGCTAATTTCATGTATTTAATTGATTTTAATATATTTTACGGTTTCTATGCCCCCCTTTGAAGTAAAGCGGGGTCAGAACTTCAAAGGGGCATTGACCTCCCTTTCAATTCACTGGGGGTCCGTGCCCCCCTGTTCCGCCGCCCTTGCTTCAATGTATAGTTAAGTGTCTGCACACAGGCGGATAATCCTTACAATGCTTTGCGGGTGAACAGTGTGTAAAACTGGGTTGCTACGACAGTGCAAGTTATCATACTTGTTGGAATTAAAGTAAACAATGGCTACTGTCTTATTATCATAGAGAAATAACAGTATAAACCTTCATTGGTCAGTATCAAAAATGCAATTTTTGAATTTCTTCTATAATTTAACGCCTTCCCTTAAATTATAGCCGGAGAACTTAGTTTAACGTAACGTTTAACGAAAATTTAGTCACTATGGTCGTTATCTTTCGAGTGCTTTCTCAGCATCTGTGAGTCTCACTGTTTGCGCAGCTGTCGTTTTAAAATGTTATCATCATTCAAATCAGAAAATTGGAAGATTTATTTCACATTTGGTGAAAATGAACTGCTAACAACAAAACTCAGCCAGTGTTTCTCAGTTTGTTATGGATGACAGTGCGATCTAAGGTGTTGGTCTCACAAGGTCAATGATGTCATAGGCACTTGGTGTGTGAAGGGGCTGTCCCCCGTAACATGGTATTGGTAAATCCCTATCCCTTCATGTTACTCAAAACATTTCAAAGTTTCTTAAAAACACCAACTGGAGCTGTGTAAAGTGCTCATTTGGAAGTTATGATGTTCTTGTTTTCAAACAACCTTTGAATCCACGTAGAAACTAAGGAAACGTTTGCTAGTTAACGTGTGTACATCAAGGACAAAAAGAATCATTGTTTTGGATTCCATAATTAGATCAGCCTAAATAAAAGCTAATAATTTTAAAATAATATTATCACGCAAGAGAGTTTGACTGTGAATTAAGTCGTACAACAGCACTCTTTGAGCTTTACGGTAGAAAAACGAAACTTGACAAGAAAGGTGTTACAATGAAAAAGTTTCAACTTTAAAGGTCTCTTGCTCTCAATTCATGAACATCGCAATTAAAAAAATAGCGGAAAAGTGTTATGACATTATGACATGGACATTATTGTAATATAAAATTGAATTGCTTTGTGCAGCGTTTTTTGGGGTAGAGCTAAAAGAGTGCTGTTGTACTACTTAATTCACAGTCAAACTGTCTTGCGTGAAAATATGTTGTTGCTACTGACCCAGCTCATCGACATCGAAACTCTATGTTTGAACTGATTTTTGGTAGGAAGGAGTCACACTATGCAAAAATGCAACAAAAACACGTATGGATAAAAAAATTGTAAACAATGTTATTAGTAGTTGTGAAGGGAATGTGAAAATGATATGATGATTCATTTGCAGCATCTGTATATTTCACTCTTTTATTGTCATCTTCTAGCCTTGTCTTCCAGTCAAGTACGGTCATGATTTTGTTTACTTTTGAAGAATCATTGATTTCCTTTGTGCATGGGTTCACCAAAATACTGCATTGCGGATGTAAACATTCTTCCTTCCAAGTAAATTATTCTACACTTTTGATAAGGCTATAAATTTTAATTGTAATAGTGCGGTTACTTACGGGACAACTTTCAGAGCAACTCACATGTTGGACCGTTTGTATTCAATGTTGGAGATTTTTAGTAATATCAATGGTTTTATGAATGAGTGATGTAAAATATGTAAATGTATAACAAGAGAAATATGGATCACCTCGGTCAAACTGGAAATCAGATTAATCGATAGGTTTATAATCCCATTTCAGTCAACATCATCCTTTGAGTCCAGTCAGTTCGGCCAACTTTTGTATTCTTGATTGTTCTGAAAATTCTCAAAGACCAGAACTATAATTTTCAGAAGAATCATCTATCGTCTTCAAAACTTCCCTCTCAGAATAACTCAGCATGGTCAAAATTGCTTGAATGTGATAACATACTAAATGGTAAATGCAATCGTGACAACTAAAACGTAGAAATAGAAAGAGATCAATCAAGGAAAACTAGCGCAATGCATGCTAATTTTACATCAAATTTTTTCCTGATTTCCATTAAATTTGAAGGCTTTAAAATGATTAAATTAACAGAAATTATGCAAGTGAGCTATTCAGACTTTTTCAATCTCTCATATTTTTAAGAAAGAAAAATGTTCTGCCGTTCTAGAGATACAGCGTTTTAAACTTTTTTTTAACGCGGGATAAACACGGTCAGAGTTCTGTTATCGAAAAGTGATCTTTGCAGTTTTGACGTCATATTTGTGGTGTCCAATCTGTTTTCATTTTCAGCAGCATTTAGCCAAAAACACTGCTTTTAGGGCAAGAAGGAATTCATCAAGAAGGAATTTCCAGATCGAAAATAAAAAACAGTACCAAGATGATCAGTGAGTCGAGCCCTATCATACATCAAACAACACTTTTTGGGTTGAGTTCCGCTGCAAGGGAAATTTATGTGGCTTGTTTCACACTTGATTTCTTTCAAATTTTTGAAACGTTGAAAAAAGAACTGTAAAGAAGGACACTAATGCTGTTCTAAAGAAAAAATTAAAACAACAATACAGGCAAAAAGCGGAGGCCTAATAGTATTTGAATGATAGAAAAAGAACCCATTTGAAACAACACATAAAAATCCAAAAATATTATTGATTTTAAAATGATCACCTGTTTGATTTCAACAAGGATGCTAATCAAACGTGTTCTGTTTTGATTTATCACATGACTTTCTTCCGACAACATGATTGGATGACAGATGGATAAAAGTCACGTGATCAAAATTAGTCAATCGTATTTGGTCACTGCTTTTACAAGACCAGTGCTGTGTCAGCAGAACAGGTTTTGTGGCGGTGCTGCGCAGACTTAACAGATTCCTTAAGAAGCGTTTTAGTCTGCACGCAGGCTAGGCTTTGCAGATTCTGTCAGAATTAGAATACTTGCATTCAATTGCCGGCTATTGCTTCTCATTGCCGAGCAAATTCTTTTGATTTATGTGTATCGGCGCTGGTAGTTTATAGCCAGATATATAATATTGAGCCAGATGTATTGGTTCAACAGTCTGATCCTGGTATGTTGAATTTTCTGCGATGTAACCTACCAGAAATAAACCTATTTAAATCTTTGTCAGATTTATAGTTAATTTTGCAATCTGTACAGCAGACTAAAATTTGATTTTATCATTACTGGCCCTTACTGTAACTCTGCTTCCCAAAATCAAATACTGTATAGACTACATATTATGTTGATAAAAACCTAAGCAAAGGCTGTGGTAGTAACATCTTTTAATTTGTTTTAGGATTGAGTTCAGAATCAAAAGTTTTGTAATGCTATTCACATGATATTTCTCAAAGACAAACATTTTTTAAATCACAACATGTTATTGAACTGCTTGAAAATTTTATTTATGATTGCTACTCATAGTTTTGATTTGTGACACTAATATTTTTTAAAGACGAAAAATTCTTGACTACACTGACTATGTCAGCATTTAAAATCACAATCATATTTGTATCTACCACATCAGAAATGTTAGAAGATGCAAAAGGGAATGAATAAACAAGTCACATGAGTTGATTATGTCTCTTTTTAGCTTTTTCATAGTAAATGTGTGGAAACGCTTTTCTGAAATAAAACAAGCAAAAACACTTGATTATTCAAAACGTTGTCCCATTTTAACATGTGACTTGTTGAACCATTGCTTACTCAAGAAATTCAAGCACCTTGGATCGACCAATCAGATTTCTTGTGTGTGTTTCGAATGATGTTTTAGATAGCAATTCTTGTTTTGTTCAACTCTCTTGCTATTGATGCTTGTTTTGATCATTCTGATGGGGAAGAAAATTACGACAAAAGAGTATGGATATCTAGAATACAATTGGTTATGAACTGAAACGTAATGTTTTTCGCGATCCAAGGCTTTGACCGCAAAATACACGGTTGTGAAATACTTCAATGGTTGATAAATATTAAATATTCATTGTTTGGCAATTTTTATTTTTGTTTCTCATTTCATCCAGACACTGCTGCAGCTGAATCCACTACTACATCAAAAGTCAGCAGTAGCCATGTGGTCAGAACCGACTGCCGTGATCAAAAGATTGAAATGCTTACTAACTCAAAATTCTCCCAAAGGTTGTCAAGCTGTTGTACTTTGGTTGTAATTTACAATGTTTACTGGTCTTGTAACTGCTTGTTTTACCCTTTGATTGCAGCGCTGGTAGCTCAATACAATCGAAAGTGTTCAAGGATGATGCAAATCTGTCAGGTAGGTAACAAAACAATTCAAAGAGTTTCATTCGAGCCGTACCAGTAATGGCTAGCTAGTCAAAACGGTTGTGATTCACTTAAATTTCTCTAATTTCACCTTAAGGATAATCCAGGCATTAGACAAGTGCATTGTATTGATGAGATCTGCCATATGTTTTGTAAATAGGAAAGCGGAGACTCTTGACTAAAGATTATGAAGGCGTTGTTTGCCGTATTTCAAGAAGACAGGAAATTCAGTTATCTAGTGTTTCAGAATTACGTGAAGAAATCAAAAGCAATTGTCACTCTGGCATCAAAGACATTTTAGAAAACCTCACATTTGTTGGTTGCATTGATTCATCACGCATATTAGCTCAATATAGAACAAGACTACTTCTAGTCAACTTATCAAATATTAAAAGAGATTTATTCTACCAACTTGCTATCAACCACTTTGGTGCGTTTGGTTACATAAGACTTGAGCCTTCACCATCTATCTATGATCTAGCAATGATTGCACTAGATCATTGTGATACTGGTTGGACACCTGTTGATGGGCCAAAGCACGACCTGGCACAGTACATAGCTACTCTACTTGGAAGAAAATCAGCAATGCTGCTAGATTACTTTTCAATAGAAATCAATGCTGATGGTCAACTTTTGTCATTGCCCCTCCTTTTGGATGCCTATCGACCAGATCTCAATGCACTGCCTAATTTCCTGTTGCGTCTTGCAACTGAGGTAAGATTAACCAGTCAACCTCTCAGTACGCATGAGTTGCGGGTTGGTCTAGTTAAATAAGAACAAAATCAGCTGCTTTGGCTTTCTTCCCTTTCAACTGTAATAATTTGAAACTGTAATAGTTTGTCAACTTCTTATTGACTTTATTTTCAGGTTGATTGGGAGAGTGAAAAGCTGTGTTTTAAACATTTGGCAAAAGAACTGTCCACCTTGTTTTCTTTCCAGTCATCAAGTACTGCTTCTGATGAAGAGAGGGATATTATTGAATTTGTTATTGTTCCAGCTGCGAGGAGATATCTGTACCCAGGACGCCCTCTAAGCAAAGATAGTACAATCCTTGAGCTTGCTAATCTACCAGGACTTTATCAAGTGTTTGAGCGTTGTTAATATGTATTATAATGATGTTTACAGATGACAATTATATAACAAAGACAATGTTAACAGGGCAAGCAACTGCACTTCTTTATATCCAACAGTTCCAAAGTTTTCTTACAATCTGGAAAGTAGATTGATCTTGAAACAAGCTTTTTTGGTTGGCAACACGAACAGTGTTTTTGCCAGTACACTCCTGAAGGTGTCCATTTTGGCACTGCAGCAGACCCACAGAGGCCAATACACTTTGTCAATGTGATGTTTTGTGTGCAAATATGACCTGTTACAGCGGTTACTTCCATTTCTACATTCTGCTTCTGTTTCCTGCATAGGCGAGGCTTTTGACTGTTGCAAGATTTCATGTTCATCAATATTATTGTCATGGCAGCACATGCCCAGATGGTCGCATAACCTCTTCTTCCCAACCTCTTAGCCATGGTTGTCGTAGTCTGTTTTTCTGTGAAGACCAAACAATTACGTATTTATACCATCTGTCAACCGATATTGATCTAAGTTTCACGTTACTGTTTGTTGTCCGTCGCTAGAGTTACATTAATAATTATCATTTCTTCTGCTACACATCAGACTGATGTTCATCCTGCTGACGAATGCTTGTATATTTTTCAGTGAAATCTTCCGTTCGACACGCACTTAAACACGTGTAAACAAAGCTAATTAGGCTACTCATCAGTAACTAAAGTTAGTTGCTTACTTCAGATACAGCTACCTCAATCAACTCTAAACGAATATAATTCTACCGCTGTCGTATTTGTAGCTACATTCTTCAATTAACAACTCACCTCGAATTCCCGTCTTGCGTTATCCGTAGGACATTTAAAGAAATGGTGTTCTCATTTCAGAATAAACTAACGAAGGCACTGATGGCTTGATGTAAACCGACGGTGCTCATATTCGACGTTTGACCTACGTTGAAGTAAATTTTAACGAACAGCTAACTTTCTCTTTGTTAGTTTGTTCGACTCGTTTCGTTCCTCACCATTGAACACTGTTATCAAAGACAACAATAGGTTTAGTTCATTGTTTACTTTTAGGCCTGCCAGTGTGATTTGTTTAAAAGCGAACAGCGATTATTTCGCCAACTGATTGACGCCTCAAGCTCGTTCACTTTATGCTATTGAAATGGTGGTTGCACAACAGGAACATCTCGAGAGCTTGTACTCCTTTTGCCACTCGTTCACTTTATGCGGAGGAGGGAGTTGCTAACACAGCGTTTTAGGAAATGATATCAACGTGTAAGAGTGGTGCGTGCTTGAATACATGACAAGATATGATTTTGAGCGTTTGATAGAATAGGATATCGGATTGTTTATACCTCTGCTGATCTAGATGCAGACCACATCGGATTGTTTATCTTTTTGCAATCGGCACCAAAAGTATTCATTCTTCAGTACGACTAACCTGGAATTGAATCGCATCTCCCCTGGTCGCATGGTTGTAATGTAATGTCATTTCTATGCCCTCTTTGCCATACCATGGCAAGCACATCCAACACCGAGTGCAAGACTATGATCTAAACCTGACTTTAGATCTTCTACATTGATTACTGATCACTATTTTTTTATTCATGTATTTATTATTTTGATTTTTCTGTGTGTCCTCAATTTATTTTAAAACGAATGATGTCGACAAAAAACGACTAATGTCGCTATCATTCGTTTTAAAATGCTTTTCAAAGAAACTTTCGATCTCAATTTACGTATTTAATTGTTCTTTTCTTGTTCTTTCTTCCTTTCCGAATTTCTAGGTATTTTTCTTAACCA
>JANVCG010030528.1:0-10450 GCA_025505365.1 Haliclystus inabai | reverse complement strand
TATTCGATACTCTGACGCTTTTGGTAAGAAAATACGAGTTGATCTGTTTCAACAATCACACGACGTGCCTTGAAAATCGCAAACCCTTTATTGAAATACACTTTTGGATATTGAGTAAGAGAATTTGCTTACTTAGCAAATTAGACTTGGGTAAAGCAAAGCAAAGAGACTGCTTCGGCAGAATGTTGACCAAATTCAATTTCAAAAGTATTTCGGCATAAGAAATTAATGAACTTTCAAACTGGTACATAAAGTAACGTGAAATGTATAATTGGAATTTTTTGAATTAACATAAAAATGCAATTCTCAAATGAGAGTGAAATAACTAGCCTGCACGCATGAAGCTCGATAACTTTGTGAAAATTTGTGTCAAAGTTCTCATACTCAAAGACAAGAGATCTAAAAGTTTTAAAATAAAAGAGAACGTAAGAATCATGGTTTCAAATTTTAATAATTCAAATATAAAATAATTATCAATTACTTAATTACTCGATAAAATGGAAGAGACTAATTAAAGTCAACTGAAATCTATACAATAATTTTAGCTATCAAATGAATACTTCTGTAAGAGAATATTGTATGTCATGTGGATGTTAAAAGCCTGCTAAACCATTTCACAATGACTGATAAAATCTACTATTGTCATTCAAACAAGACTATATTGTTACAATCTGAGCGATATATTATCGAATTTAATTATTTGAATGACACGTGTAAATGGGTCATTATGAATGTGAAACAGCTTTGTAGTTCTCAGGGTTGAAATATTCAAAGTAACTATATGGATATATGTAATTGTTCTTTCTTTAATTGTTTAGCCCTACGAGAACACTGCCATTAAACAACTCACATCTACACCCAGTTCTTAAACTGTAATTTTCATTTTGGAAATTCCCATTACCAACATCTTTCTGTATAGTGATCTGAATGGTTTGCTGCAAACACGTTCCTTCTTGTGAAAAACATGTTTCACCCGCTTGTCCGCATACTTGTTCGTTAAGATATCGTGGTGATCTAATAAGAAATTTACAAAGTCAGAATCAAAAACTCGAAAATGCTAATAATTCGATAGTCTGCGAGCGAAAAAAAAGCTTGGGTAAATAACCTCTCTATACGTCAGAGTACAAGTACCATCTCCGAGCTCTCCCTAACAATTTCAACAGGTCGAAAAATTTTCCAGCTCTACGATTACACCCTACGCTCTTTCTGAATGACTTTTTTCGGTCTACCTATCGTTTAATCATCAAACAGAATGTAATTTCTTAAGAGCTATAGAGCTTTTTGGTTTGGTAAATGAAAAATAATCAAGAAATTTTGCGAAGGTAAACAAGAGAATAAAGATTGTTGTGAATTAAACTAAGAAATCTTTACCAATAAAGTAGAAAAAGGTTGAAAACCGAATCTAATCTAGCTTCCGTAAGCTAATCTATTGTTGTCTTTATCTGATATTTGAGAGACGTAGAGTATCCTGCATTTGAAAATCAAACTTCATAAAGAGCAGTAGAAAAGCCAATAGATGACTTCTGTACTATTTCATCATTATCACTTGTCTCGATCAACTAATATTCAAATAGGCTTTGGCACAATTAAAAGCACGATTTTCATGCCTAGTTATGAACTTCTTTAAAAACATGCTTTTACAAACACTGCGATAAAAATCGAACAAATACCTCCAAAATAGATAAAAAAATGCTTCGTGCAATTTCACGAATTTTAAATTACATATATCGAGTTGGTGAAAACAAATGTTTTGAAATCACCAAAATCAATCGTGAGGGGTAACTCTGTTCATCTATTTTCATTTTTAAATCGAAGTAGATAGAGCCATTGTGCGCATGCGTCTTTGACGGTAAAAGTTTCCCACTGCCTTCAATTAATGTTTAACTACACAACATAAAGCTTGATCCATTCCAAATGTTTGAATACGATATTTTCGATAAAGATAAGCTTACCTATTTGGTGCCAACACTGTAATAACAGAGCATTCACTACATAATCTTCTTGTACCCACAGCTGTGAAAGAATTTTTTGCAAAACACTCCTGAGAGAATGTATTGACCACTTGTCTCCTCTTTCTCTTGCGTTTTCCTGTAACATATGCAGGTGCCGGGTCTACAGACGTGGTCCTATCTTGATTTAAACGATGGAGTAGCAGCCTTACTGTTTCTGTTAATGCATGAAGCCGACTGTGTGAATGCCACCAAGGAATTGCGATTTTGGGGCAGCCAGGAGGATCTGTCAATAAATTGGGCAGCAAAGCAGCTTCTTCTGGTGTATTAGCTGTGTATATAGTATCTAAAGTTGCTAGACTTTCATTGTGACCAACAGGACATCCACCAATAGATGATGTAGTTGTAGTTTGCCCTTGTGCTGTTGTAGCTGACACAACGCATAAAATCACAATCAATCCTAAAAAACTTGGCTTTTGGAAGACCTAAAACGAAACATACTGATTCATCAACATTGATTTTAATACCCGATTTGATTTACTACAGAAATGGAAACAAATATATATTCCTAATTTGATGGTTACAAGTAAAATAATAGCTCAATCTACATAGCGACATAAAGTGCAAAAGGATTGCATTAGGATGACTAATTATCTTGAAATAAGTTCTTATTTCGGAAATCTAATGCTGGATTCTTGAAAAAGAGTGACTTATCATGATTTTGAGTTGTGCGATGTTTTTAAGCGTGCAAGGCATGATGTCCAAATATGAACAGCAAAACGAAAGCACGATTAATAGTCTATCGGGAAGATTTACTTGGTGGGGTTGGCATAGATATCTTTGTATCAAATGAAAATTAGCGTAGATCATGACCAAAGTGCCAAACATTTAAATGACATATGTGAAAAACAAATTGTTTATGAATCTCATTGTGTGCCAATTATATGATTCATAGTTGAAAACACGATTATTATACACAAGCTAACAATAGGTGATAGAATATGTGAAAGACGTTGCCAGGAGTAAACAAACATGTACGATTATCAATAATTAGATATTTAATATTTGTGCTAAAAGTATAAAGTCATCGTGTATGAACTGAAAAAGGAATTGAGCGATGGATCAACTAACAAGCTATAGACTGCCAGACAAACTACAGTGTATCAAGGAGGAAGTTTTGGCAATCATCCAAATATCTTAGCAAATTCCTTAAACATTTGGCCATGAACAAGCTCAAATTCTTAACGTTTATGAACATAGCATTAAAACATAGTGTGGGGCTGTAGTTGTTGTGAAGAGTACTTCAATGCAAAATGAATGTATTAATGTCTATGCTGTCATGTTCGTTTTAGGCTATCAAAGGAGATGTTATGAGCGAGATATCCTGGAAGAGCTAGAAAGATGTGCTACATATTTGTGAATTATCAGTCAATTGCGCAAGTAAAGCTAATAGCTCAAAAAATGGTAGATTTATCTATATTGTTGAAAGTACTTACCATCCTGTTCTCGTATTCCTTCGTTCCAAAATTTTGCTGCTTTGTACAAGTATCCCTTCGCACACCGATCGACAAACTGGCAGAGTCAAAGCATCGACAATGCCTATTTAGACACACACTGTGCATGTGCGTTATGCGGAACACACTCAATGAAACCAAAATCTATAGTCAACCAATCAATGATTAAGCTTTTCGATGAAACCTAACTGCGTATTGTTATGTCGAAACTGGCCTATGAAGGCGTCATTCTTCTAACGTTTCAAGACAATAAGAGTATGAATAATAGACAATTGTTTCAATTAGAGATTCAACAATAGCTCGAATGTTTCTCTCAATGAATGGTGATAGAATTTTAAACCCTCAGGGAGATATGTGTCGAAATGCATTCAATTTTTAATAACGTGAAGCCGTTCATAATTAATAATGCCTCGTGTGTCTCAAAAATCTCATATTGTTGACTAGACATTTCAACATGAGACATTAATTTTGTATGATTGATTTTCCAGTTCAATATCCTTATCCGTTACCATAAAAATAAATAAGATTGTCATGATCCTATTTTAAATCGAGGCAATTGTTAGACACCAGCCAAATATCACCCTTTTTGAAAACGAGAATAGCTACGTAGATTCATTGTGTAGATGATTGTATGTAAACAATGATCGTGGGAGTTTGACGGTTCTTTCGTTTCAACATTTAGCAAATGGACAAGGATGTGGCTGTTATCGTTCTACCTAAAAAGTGTGTTGCCTGAATGACTACAGAAAAAAATCTGTCCAGATTGCATTAGTTTTGCTACCTATTCTAACAAAAACTGAATTGATATTATAAACTCTAGCGGAACAATGGAATTAATTTGCAGCTGCATGTACTTAGGCGCGTATAGAAATGATGCATAATTTCGTCAGTTAAAGTATTATCCAAAATATTTGCTATCATTCACACTAACGCTTAAGGCCCATTTAGTACGTTAACGACGTATTCTAATTGAGGTTTTTATAAACTAGCTATTGAAATTCAGCATAGCAATTCACAAAGAAGATAATGGAATAAATGCATATGTTATGACTGTGTGCCATGAAAGTAATTTATTTATTTATAAGTATAAATAATTTGCTTATTTGCTAGAAACAGATCGACCTTAATATTTTGTCATTTGTGTTGCAGTCCTCAGTTAGCTAAATTTCATTTGTCGGTAATTCCTATTCGGAAGCACCCTGTGGGGAAGTGCACGTGCTACGCTGGCGCTATCAAGCATTACAATGGATTTTATGGACAGGGAGATGGTTGTTAACAAAGTGGCAAAGGGACAAGCTTTATATACACGTAATCAAACTTTTTAACGCAAAAAACTTGAAAGGTGAACTTCAAAGTCTCGTTACACCTTTATCAATAATTGCAAATGCAAGCTTGGTTGTTCATATATTCACTCTTTTTTTTGGAACAGTGTGTATATAGCTAAAATGATAAAATATCACTAACTTATAAACATTTTGTTTGTTAAAATTGATCCCCTAGATAATTTGTACATATTTGATATTTTGTAAGTAAACACCGATTTGTAATTTTTTAATAGATTGGTGCGCATGGTAAAACTCACACATTTATAACACATTCATGTGATACCTTACAGAAAATGATTCACGGAATTGCTGCATTTGATGTAATTATATAATTATAGAAATGAGGTCAGTCTCCGCCTCGTTTTCATTTTATATTCTCTTTCGGAATTTTGAACTCATTTGTGCATTTGAAGACTCATTAAAATATTCTGAATATTTGAGCGACAAAAAGTAAAGTTTGTAATACTTTTAAATAGCTTGAACCAATTTTTAAGCAAAAGAGAGAGAACATGTTCATTCACAATTTACTCCCAATTCAAATTATACTGAAAGCTTCTTGAATACATTTGTATGGCAAAGATAACCCGCGGACAGAAATTTTGAAGCCATAGAAGATCGTATCATTTCTATGTAGTAGTGTACGTCATATGCAATTGTTCAGATTGAATGTCTGCATAATCACAGTAAAGACCGTTTTGTTGATGCCTTTACGTGTTATTACAAGGGACAATGAGACAATGCAAACGCTGTCACACCTAGACACACCTAGATTCGCGATGCTTCATGCAAACCTCTGATGGAGATTGCGAGAACCAATATTTCATATTTGATTTCTTAGGTTAATCAATTAGGTATTCATATATTTTTCAAAAGCCTGACCGTAATTTATGATATCGACCCCCGTATTTCAAATAGTAAATTGCCTGCAGTGACAGGATCGGTCAACCACAGAGACACTATACTATAGAGAATTACATATCATTATCATTTTCTAGAGAGTCAACTATTGAGCTTATACGATTGCATAATAGCCATTGATAACGGCGTGGGTGAATTTTAGCGCATTCCATTTGATAGACTTTATGCATTATAATCTTTTACATAACAGTTCACCATTATATTTTGAGGGGGAGTTGATTTTCGTTTCGAACCACCTGGCATACCATATTTTTCAATCACGCACAATTACGTTCTATTACGTCATTAATAAAATATAGCTTCAATATATTTTGGTGAAACAATAAAGCTCCGGTGTAAACATAGCTAAACCAAAATCAGGTGTAACAAGGTCTAACAAGTGATTATTTATCATTTATCAAGCTAAAAATATTTAAGAAATGTTGTTGAAACGCCACATGCAATGGGAGATAAAGGAACTCTTTGCTTCACAATCAAAGCTATCTGAGAGAAATCTAGTTTTCGTGAACTCCACATCAAATTTTATCCATTCATTAGAAATATTAAACGTAATTTTGCAACAGCTGTAGCCTTTAGGTATATCTATTGATACCTCTTCAATGCAACGCTCTAAAAACTAAAAGAAATGCATTTCCATTTTGATATTTTTCTTATGAGAAACCGTTAAATATTTTTTTTGGTCTCAACATGAGGCTTTGGTCCAGGGGCGGTGAAACAGAGGGCAGGGGGCAGGAGGCATGAGCCTAGCCCCAGTGATTTGGAAGGGGGTCAATGCCCCTCTTAAAGTTCTGACCCACTTTTACCTCAGAGGGGGGCATAGAAACCATAGAATATATTAAAATAAATTAAATTCATAGCATTAGCTTCACAACAAGCAGCCAATATTGCTCTTGAGTTTTAGCCTGTAAATGACATTGGGAAATAATAAACACTATTTTTATAGCACAATAGGAAACTTTGTAAATATGTTATGTTTGCATCTGAATATCGAGCGGAATTCAGACAAGGTTTGAGCTGCTTATTTCATTTCAATTCGACTTTGTATAGAAAGATGTATTTGATAACTTCAGATTAAATGACGTAATAGGACTTAAAATGCATCTTAATGAAGAAAAATGGGCGGGGGGGGGGGGGGCGCCCCCCCCCCAAAACACGAGATTGCCCTCCCACGCGAGGGGGGCAGAATTGCATTTTCCCCCCCTTTTACGGAAAAGGTTTCCAATTTTCCGACCAAGATTTTTCCCCCACAGGTTCCAAAACGTTCCGCCACCCCTATACTTTGGTTTGCATATTAGAATACCTCGCGTACCAATTCCATATACGGCTGTCCTCACATGAATTATTCTGTCTGCTATGAGATGCTGATGAAAATATGCATCTCTACCTTATATATTATCAATATTAAGCCAAAGCTACCAAAGCTGTATATTAAGAAATTTGCCTTAGTTCTAGAGCAATCGCATTTGAGCAGTATCAATTGGTTGAGACATGGAATCAAGTGGTCTCTTTTAAAATACAATTTACCATACCTCCTTACTAATTATTTAATCCATCAAGTATTATTATGGAGTTTACAAGCCGAGACTCAATGTATAAATAGGCAATGAATAGGAGTACAGGATTGACGAATTTTCTTGAAGAAACAGCTTTAAGCGATATATTTATCAAATAAACTCTCAGGGAGTCATACAAATCCCTTTTTACAAGATGCGCAAACGGATTTGCAGAATATTCAATCCTACTGCATCTTTTTAAACGCTCCAGCATTGCCTTGAAAATATATTTTGCATTCTTACTTTTGCTGACACAGATAAAGCACATCTGACGTTGATCAGCAAAAATGTTGATCTGGTTCAGAATTCTCCTCTAGTTCTTAATCTTCAATTTTAGCCCTTGTTAGCATTATTTATCAATTATCAAACCCGTTTATTTCGTTTATGTATATTGTATTTATCAATGAACATGATAATGATGAAAACGATTGTCAACAGTCCAACTTCCATGCATTTCATTATCGTCCTTTGTAACATTATATATTTGACAGAGAAAAATTGATTCTGTAGAACTTGAGAGATCTGCTATAGATAGAGATTTGCATTCTGATCCTAGCGTTGTGCAGAGTGCACAGCAATTCATCTTAGAAGTAACATTACGATTTGCTACAATGTTGTCAAGTATGACATAACCAATGAAATTTATATCCGTAGAGCATTGCTTGAAGTCGTCTGCAATCAAAATGATAATACGATGAGATGAAACAGAATGAAAAATAATGATATAGAAATTTCTATTTCACTCGAAATTCCTATCACACATCCCAAGACAAAGGTTGGGCTTGATATTTTCTACTGTCATAAAACGTGGCACCATATACCAATCAATCCACTATTGAGTCAAAGGATGTTGTTAGCTATATTTTGAATGAGAGAAATGATAGAATGCATAATATATATATTTTGTTGATTTTCATGAGCTACCAAGGTTTTTACAGAATTTTCTATCATTTGTCGTCATAACATACATTATTTGTAAGGATTAAAACTGAGGCATGTAAAGACAGTTATCACCTTTAATGCATGGTTCAGGGACAAATATTTCAAAACTATATGACCACTTTCCTGATCGAGGTTTTTAGAAGTAAATCTTATTTCTGAAGAAGGCGTTTCAAAACTTGTTTAGCAATTATTTTAATCATCATTATGGAGTGTGGCTATATATGCTTTCATTTTTTCAATGTGAATTAGCTATTCTGAATGCTTCTTTTTATCAACAATGGCGGTCCTATATTCATCTTTCTGTGTGTAGCGAAACCTCCATTGTAGGAGGCACTATATGATGATTCTCAAAATGAAATAGTCTTTACTGCTACTACATTATTTACAACATCTGATATCTAAAGCGCATTCAATCTCTGGCCGTCCAAAGAAAAATGTACCACTTACAATCATTTTCATTTCTCGAAATTGCATTGCAGCCACTTTGAAATAATTGGAAGGACGACACCTTAGCTATAAATTAAGCTTTAGAATTGTGTTACAGAAAGTGCTTATGATAAATTGATACAGAGCCTATCTGCTCATGCAATGCACGAAATACCAATATTCATTCAGAAAGATGGTGAGAAGTACTGCGTACGTAAGACAGTAGCCTACATTAGTAATCATGGTACAGCCTTGGTAAAACATGTTACCTTTCTTGCATGGATTTGCACACTCTGCAAACTCAACAATAGTGTCATTCTCTCCTATCGGTATAGATTGATTGTTGTTAATGAGTAGCATTTTTGTTCTGTTGTATTTGCCAAAGCCACAAATAGAATCTGAAATACAGTTTGACCATTCTGACCATTCCGTCCAAGTCCGCTCTAGGAAAGATAAATAAAAAGGTTTTCAAATATCTCCGTTACAAACAGGAATTATGCACCATAATATTTTCGCGAAGACTATGCTGAAAAAATGATCGTGTGACATCAATGTCAAGTATAACGAGTTTAAAACAAAGTTTACCTAGCATGGGTCTACGGAATCAGATTATTAGACTCAAACTACGAAAAACTCTTAATTGTCCGCTGAATCTGACCCAAACTCCTGGTCTAAAGACTCAGGCAATCAAACAGCGACTCCGACCTCCGCTCTAAATAAAGTTCCCTATCTTCTTTTATGATCCGGAGCAAACGAAGAAATAAAACTTCAATTTAATTTGATTCAGTCATTAAATTACTATGAAATTGCAACAAAGACCTGGCTCCCGCTGTTGCTCTCGGTTGTGAAGAAAAACTCCAATCACGCTTCCGCTAAAATCTTGAAAATCCTCCCTGAGTTGGGGTTCCGTACCAGCTTCCGTATGCCTCTGATTTCGAGTTACCTTCTTTGAATTCATCTGTTCCTGGTACAGTATCGAAGTTAAAATCAAGATTACCTAATAAATACTAGCAACATTAGAATTTTATTTATCTGCCTTTGATTTGAGCATAATATACCTAGGAGCTACTTTGCATTATTTATATCCCGATTTTTATGGAGATATGCTACTACTACAAATAGAATAATAACACTACCAACAATCCTTCAAGAAAGGCTGATGCAAGCTCATTCTTATAGTAACCTACTATATGCATGCCAAGCACGGAATTCCAACGCTGAAAACGAAACATTTTGTATGCAAATGGTGTATCGTGTTAGATGGCTTCCATTATTTACACAGATAAAATCTAGCTATATCCCATATTACCTTCATTGCATGGATTGGAGCACTCTGCCACCTCAACAGTCGTATCATTCCCTCCAACGGACATCGATTGATTATTGCCATTGACCAAAATTTTTGTTCTATTGTATGTACCAGAGCCGCAAATTGAATTTGAAATACAGTCAGACCATTCCGACCAACCTGTCCAACTTCCCTCTAAAATTATACATTAAAAAGATTCCAGCAATCTCCCATATCAATACAAATCTTTTACAATTTCTTTTCGCACTTTTACTCAGTTTTCACCAGCACTAAATAAAGCAATACTTTAATCGAAAAACTGTAGATGTATAATAGCGAAAACAGTACTAATTTCACCTCTCCCAAGACATCAAAAAGAATCACGAAGATAAAAACAAAGTTTAGCAAGCTGGAATCTCCCGCAATTGGTATGCCTATTTCTCTTAGTATCAAAATGTATATCACAAGTACTTCACAGAAAATCATTGCGTACATAAATACGGAATTAAGGCTTGAGGCTTGATGTAGCATTAAA
>JANVCG010030517.1:0-10459 GCA_025505365.1 Haliclystus inabai | reverse complement strand
ATATCTTTTTGATTATTGATTTTATTTTTCTTATAGCTGGAAAAGTTCTTTGCTATCATCAAGAAGAAGAGGGTAAGCTTAAATGTTCTATTTACTGTAGTCACAATCATCAACTCTGCTGTAGTGTAAACCGTTAAAATGCAAGTCAAAAGTGCTAGCAATTTTCATCTCATTTAACTAAATTTGCACTTATACGAAATTGTGCAGTAAGAGCTTGACCGCAAAATTGCTAATTTCAAATGATTTTAGTGAAAAAAGCTGTACATGCTTATATGTGGTAGTGGTTAAATGAGAAAACCAGGGTCCGCGAAAAGCTTTCACCTTCAGGGATCCTGGCTTTTTTGAAGATTTTATCTGCAGAATTTTGCTCCACCCTTACACGTAAACCAAGATACTAACAAATATTTTCCTCAGTTCGAACTTTAATTATGATAAATGCAATCAATAAATCACATGAATCAATAGAGTGGAATGTCCAACATTTCCAGACCATGTAAGCCTCAAACTATATAGGGTTCGAAATGAATATTTTAATATTTGAATATGCTAATGTAAACTGCAAACAAAATATTGAAATTGCCTTTGGAAACGGATCTGTCTTATAGAAGTAGTATAGAAAGTCACCTATCTTACAACCACCTAATAAATTATTTTAAAAATTTGCAAACTGCTGAATCTAGTTCATACTTCAGGGATCTAGGATCCTATGATACCGGCTTTTCTCAAGCCCTGGAGAAAACTAACAATAACAAATGCTGTCCCTTGGTTTTAGGAGGGTGTGGCACTTGATGAAGATGAACAATCCCTATGTTCAGAAAGCAACACAAGTGTCAGTACCTCATCTCCCGTAGAATACTTAGAAGAAAATTTAGAAGACCTTTATCTTGGTGCAACAACGCGTCATCAATGGCAACTTTTGACAACCACAATTGAAGAAAGCAAAAAAGAGGAACCGAAGGAGCGTAAAAAAGAAAAAACAAACAAATTATTACCATTAAAAGCCAAGGCAAAAGCAAAGAAGGTGTCATTGGTAAGATGATGTGATAGATTTTAAAGGGGTTAGAAATTGGAACCATCGCCTATGGTACAATCTTGATGTTCTTTCGTAAAGCTTTCGAGTTTGACATGGGTTATTGTCCAATATTGTATTTCTATCACATTTCTTCACCTCTAATTGGCTGATTCAATTTCAAAAATAGGACGTTGTGTCTTGTAAGCCCATTGTAAGCTAATGTAAATGTAAATGCTATGTGAAAACCAAGCTGCGATCACTATGTCTTTTATCATGTTTTACTCCAATTTGCTCGCGAGATCTATCACAGTACTTCAATTTCTATGCTCCCTATAATAAGTTACAGGCGATTTGCACGAAGCAGGGAAAAAGTTTAATTGCTCATAAATCAATGTATTGAAAATTTGGGGAAATGAAAAAATTACCATAAATTGTTGTGTTCCAAGAAATGGTTCCTAATTATTGAAAAAAGACTTTCAACAAATTTCCTCAATTATAAAACCAGTTATCAACATCTAATTTAGAGGAAATTTACAGTAGCTGCCCATTGCATTCTTCCTCATTGAATTTCTGTGGAAACTAATTCACGCCCTAAATTACCCACTCTCTCGTCAGATATTGCTTTGTGTCTGTGATAAAAAATTGTTGTTTTAAACTCGTATCTTTAAGCTTGGTAACCTTCAAAAACGAATACTAAAGAAATATGACAAGCAAGAGAAGCAGAAAACCCTTCGTAATTCATTACCAGAAATTAATGCAAGGAAGAAGTTTATAGAAAAGAGAAATGCCAGCTTAAAGAATCCACTCAAGGTAATTTTATCTTGTTTTCTCCTATCAAGTGTAAGTAAGGATTTTGAACACAGCTGATAACACAAACAGCAGAGACTGGAAGATGAAACCTGAATTGTGTTGTACCCGTTTCCATTGCATAAAAGGAAATCTGCCTGAGGATCCAAAGTTTAAATTCATCATTATATGATTAATACTAATAACTAATAATATTAATTCTATTTAGCAATATACATACTGCCTTAAAATTCTTGATTGCAAGATTGACGTTGACCAACCAATACTGAGCCTTTTCCACGTTTTTTTTTACTGACAAATACTGAAGTAGCCCCTGTAAAATAAAAATAAAACCTATCCAGATGTTCAGATGGCTCAATGCTTATCCTACAGTCTATGGCATTTTCCTTTTCCAACTTAAAACTTTTTCCATTTTTCTATTCAAAAGTCACCAACAGAATAGCAAGCCTTGTAGATATTTTTGATTTTGATACATGTGTCCAAAATTGATGAACTATTTTTTAAACTTGATAATTTCAATAGGCAAAACAAAGGAAAGTTACTTTCCAGTATCGCAATGTAAAAATCTAGAATAGATCTAGCTAATGTTTTTATTTTATTTTTAGCAATCGGTTGAGGGTTTAAAAAGGATACCATCTTTTGAAGCAGAATTAGATGCCTATCTGGGTAAGCCTTAGTGTGATTATTATTCATACGACTAACTATTGCTTCAATTATTTTAATACCGCATACATATGTAACAGATTTTTCTCAATCTCGTAATAATAAGGAATAATACAATTTACTATCGCGTGTTGCTACTGATTGCTTTTGTCAGTGAAGTGCATTTCTGATGGGGAATTGAGAAGATAAAAGATAGCGTCTGACAAACATACATTGCGGTTTTGATTGTCAAATGGCCATAATCGGTACTCATCACAAGGAATGCAAATGAAGGGAGAAAAAAATTGATTCATCAGCAATTTTAGTTCAACCCCATGCTATTCACCGATGCTCAATAGCAGCTAATCCCTCGTGTGTTTTGATGATTTTTCATGTCATTTAAGTTCATTACGTTGGGGATGGAATAATCCAACCGCAGAAGCTCTATACTCTCGTATCCGTGTTTGCCCTCAAAACTGATAGATAGACATTTGATTGACCAAATAAGCAACGAAAATTTTATTATTCAATTTAAAATGATGTTGATATTTTTATCAGGTAAAATGAAACAGTCATACATGCAGTTTGCATTGCATACTAATTCTGTTGAGTATCAACGTCAGGTTAAACAGATGGTAAATGTTGAACAGGTGAGATAAATCATTGATCTTAAGCAAAGTCATTCGATTAAAAGAGTTGATACACCGTCTGATGTGCCGCTCTCTCTTCTATTGGTCAATTGTAAGTCATGTGATACATCAATGACATTTTTAGACCAGCAAAACCAGGCTCTAGCTTTTTAAAATGCGCGTGAAGGCCTACCTATGCCATTTTATTTTCAAGACTCGCAAGAACCAGGACTTTTCCTGCCTCAAATTCGGAATCTTTATTTCAAGGGTCGAAAAATGACTCATTCTAAAATTTGTAAGACAAATTCTTGTAAATGGCTCTGATCGTATTAGTTCTGGTGAAGTACTTAATGGTCTGGTTATTATAGGTAATACTTTGATTAATATATTTATTTAAGAATTTGTGGAATTTTTTCATAACCTATGTTGGCCATTATGAAAAGTTTGAAAAAGCTGTACACATCAATTTTGAGGTTATGCGGATTTTAGTTTTAGTAAATAGTTGGATATTTATACCGTTTAGCTACCATGGTAACCCACATGAAAATATCTTTCGAATTATTTTCGAACCTTTAACCTGAATCACAGGATGAAATCATCTGATTGCAATACGTTGAAATGGCGATGTTGTACACCAAATTGCACGAGAGATTGAGTAAATTAATAAGAGTAGTTGTTCGGTCCGAGAAGCATGAAACTCGAATATTAACCTTTGAAAGTTTGAAAATTTTGAATTTGATTTTGTTATATTTCTCTAAGGTTGATATCTCTTATTTCAATTCTCTGTCATTTTCCACTATTGAAAATGATTTGAATAAAAACTATTTTCTAGTTTTACCACACACTCGCTAGGTGTTTGAAATCAGTTGGAATACAGTTGAGAAGCGTTTAGTGCACTCTCTTTCGAAGCTCGTGATTTAAAAAAAAACGTCTTTTTGCCTCCCGAAATCCTCGTATGAAGCGAAACAAATACTAAGACAATAGCTCAAGTGTGTGGCAGTTGTTTAGTATGGAAGATTTCTTTCATGTTTCATCTTTCCATGGCTACCTTGTGCTCGATAGTTGTTGGTGTAGATGAAAGTTGATAGCATGCAACTGTGTCTGTCATTAATTAATAAGATATAACTTTGTCACCTAGCCTGTACGCAGACTCTAGGATTTTTTTTAGGAGGAGTAGACTATTCTTCCTCCTCTTCCACTCTTCCTAAAAAACTACCAGAGTATGCGCGCTGGCTACTTGTTACTACAATCTCTTCGTTTGCAGTTGAGAAAAGAGCAACTCAATAGAAACATTGCCAATGTCGAGAAACAAGTTAGTGGATTTTGAAGTTTAACTTTCATCTACTTTAATTGAATGCTATTATAGGGTCTATTTATAGCTGTCAAAGTCACGACTGCTTGCTACCACTGTTTAACCTCTACACCAGGCCTCTATTCGCTCCGCCCACTCCTCTACTTAGAGCCCAGGAAAGTTTGTTGTTCATACCAACAGAAAACTTATACCCTAAAATCTCAAAAACGCAGAATTTAATGAATAAAAAATCACAGTAAGTGGCAGTATAATTATACATTAAATTTCAAAATTGGTAAAATGCATACCCAAAATTTCAATGGGAATCTTGAAAATGGTACGTCCCCGTATAGCCGACATATGGAAGACCTCCTCCCGGTCTTGATGTTATCTGAGCACCAATCCTTGCCATCTCTGGGATTGTGGATGGAATAGTTCAGAGGGAATCTGATTGGACTGGACTACGAGTCACCGCCTGGGAAATCAAGGCTATTCGGCAAGAGAATCTGCTTGAATTATTCGTGTGGCTATTTCTTCCGATTTTTTTACCGATATTTCTAATTTTTGAATGTCAAATATGTTCTTGAATTTTTTATTAGATTCAAGCGTTGATTGAAGACGGTTTGACAAATCTCAATGCAAGAATTGATGAGGTATTAATAGTTTCGTCTTTATACTCGAGTTATGTTTTGAAATTAGCTGTATTGCATCAAAGCTCTTCTTCATTATCCGAAATCTTTGATCAAAATCTTTCATGGTGTAATTGGAATCAGCTCTCGTGTTTCCTATACAAAATTTATGAACCTATTATTCACTCTGTATACCAACTAAATATTAATTCAATATACCGGATTATTTGATAGTTTCTTGGAATACTCAGCAAACAGGTGGGTATCAGTAATAATCTTAGCAGAGCACTTTCTAAATTTTCAAGCCACAAGGTTTATCCTCAAACAGTCTGAATCGTTTTTTAAATGTTTCAACATACTGATGTGACCACACATATAGCCTATGATCATTACAGGTTTCTTTACCACATTGATAACCTTGTTTGAGAGATTAAGACCTTTGAATCAAATAGTAAAATAATAGTTGATTATGAGATTTATTTCAACTATTAAAGTAAATACGTTAGGTAACATAGTCAAATTATAAATCTTTTTCCAATATTCAGATGCAATCGACTTTCGACCAGCTAAGTGATTGATGAATTTGACCACTATAGAGAGGTGGCCTTTACACACAGATTGAATTGAATAGAAGTCAACATTTTTAGCAAAATGGAGTGACCATTATAGACAGGTGTTTGCTCTATAGGGTGACCTTTGTGTACAGGTTTCTCTGTGACAGATATTCGATTTCCATCTTCAATACCTTCCAAAGAAAGTTGTTTTGTACTGTAGTCTCATTTTAAAATGATTCCTATCAAATCCCTCCCATTTAGCTGCAGGGTTAATCTTATACTGTGTACATTAAAGAAGAGAAAACAAAATCCAGATCTCCCAAAGGAATTCGATAACATACAAAATCTTCACAACCATCACTATTGAAACCGCCAACAATCGGCTCCGCACGAGCTGAGCAGATATTTAGACAGCCACTATGATTTATAGATGGCACTGCTGTACTAAATACTTCGGAACCGTCGTTGAAATAGATCGTGGCTAGGAAGCTGATTTATTATAGCTAGGTCTTCTAGAAAAATTAAATTTTTGTCACCATAAACATTAGATGCAAATATATCTGAGGTTGAGAAATGCCCTCTTCACTGCCAGCGTTCGCCATAAGTATAAAAGGCAACAGTTGGTCGAGTTGTCCTTGCCCGTGGTTCACATACAAAATCATTTAGACCATTCATGTTACTATCTATGATCATGACTGCTATTGGGTTTCGATTGGTACTAAATGGATAATCGCTACTAAAACGAGTGGCTCAGAAAGTACGTGAAAAACCACTGCAACATGCCTCGTGCTGTGTAACTACATGTGAAAATGCTCCATCGCTTTGACTGTATTGATTCAAGTAATGAAGATGATCGTGATGATAATCATGGTGTATATAGTGGATGTCAAGGCAATGGCTTGGATCACAATGACGAAAAAAGAACATCGACGCAGGTTTTATATTGTCGCAAGAATCAAAACACAGAATACCCTCCCCTCTATTCCGTCGAAATTACTAAAATAAACATCTGCAATA
Source organism: Haliclystus inabai (assembly GCA_025505365.1). Classification (NCBI taxonomy): domain Eukaryota; kingdom Metazoa; phylum Cnidaria; class Staurozoa; order Stauromedusae; family Haliclystidae; genus Haliclystus; species Haliclystus inabai. The sequence goes on along the minus strand of JANVCG010030517.1, from coordinate 3,878 downwards.
CATGCAGACACAACTTTCACATCAGTTGAATAATCACATCAAATTTTAAATTTAGCAGAGAATTTGCCATCAGTAGCCTGACAAATATATATCAGCTACTCCGTCACCATTTATATCGCCAGCATATACACTATTCCTGTTGAACAGAAACTTGGTGGCCCTATCAACAACGTTTTTCTTGGAAATTCACCGTTGCAAAATCCGTACATAACTCTTATACCATCTGTGTGTAATATCCCTGTGTATTTTTCATTTACGTTAATGCTTTCTACTGCTGCTGTTTGTCGAGCTAAGATTCCATTAGCTAATTGTCACATCACACTAGTTACTAGCATTAGTTGATAAGTCATTGAAAACTGGTGTGTGGCTTTCGAAAATGGCTAAAGATATCAAAAACTAGTAACAATTGATATGCTACATCCTGTAACCAATCGTTTCTTTGTCTGCGCTAGTTATCAAACTCCAACTCCCGCTTCTGATCTGAAAAAGTAGTTCCTACTCCTGTTTAAAGGAGTGAAGCCTTGGTCCATTTATAAAATTACGATACATCGAAAAAGACTCCGGCTTCTGCTCATGCTTCTGTTTGTAAAGGAAAAAATCCAATCCGGTTCCTGTTGAAATGTTAAAAAAAACTTTCCGGAGTTGGAGTTTCGACCCGTCTCCTGTACAACTTTGATGGGCCACCCTTTTTGCAGAGCGTCACTTCATTGTCTTGCCGTGCTGTTTCGATGAGATTTGATTGATATTGTCAATTATGTTGTAGGTTAAATACGATTTAATGTTATCATGTAATAGAGTTAATATGATTGATAATTGTCGATGAACAAAGGGGTGACTGAGCGAATTAGTACTTCAAACTAAGTATAAGAGAGATAAAATTTATTTGATAAAAAAAATCGAATATTAATGGAGTACTTGATACGAGGGAGAAGCAAATCTATCTTTGATATATCGAAATTATCCAAAATAATGAATTAAATTTCATCGCAATTGGGCTAATCATTCATGATATCATCAGCTAATTAAATGCATAATATGTCAGTTATCAATAGATTAGTTTATTTGTACAGTAGCATAGTGTCAAGTTAATTGAGGCATTCAAGTCTTCGTTAACGCGATCGAAACAAGAACTTATAGTGATTTTAATCGCTTAGATTTAGGATAATATGCTTTTCAGGAATTTGCTTCGAGTCCGTCGTTCTGCTATAAATTGTCGATCCTTGGGACACAGGGAGAAGATTTCCGTAATTATCCATCGGCTTCATGACATAAACGATTGTCTTGCTGTTTCCATGACAACATAATATTTTCGCTAGATTCATTTTGTATTGATGAGAAAAACAACGCGACACACACTAGATCAAACAAAACACAATCAAAGTTGAGTTCCTTTTCTCAGCTTGAGAAATTGTTAACAAAACGCGGACGTGCTTGTCTTCTAATTATAGGTTTTGTACTTCGTCAATCTGGATTTTATGCTCATTGCTACATTTAGTATGATCACAATTATGTGATAAATGCATTACGATTTATTTATATAGTCAAATCAAAATCCATGTCTATATTCGGATGTGATCTCAATAACCGATATTCGATTTCCATCTTCAATGCCGTCTCTGGAGACGTTGTACATTACTTTCATTGTCAAATGATTCTCTATCAACCCCCCCCCCCTTCCTCATTAGGCGCAGGCTTCGTCTAATTATACTGTACGCATTAAAGAAGAGAAAACGAAATCCAGACGGCCCAGAGGAATACGGTAACATGCAAAATCTTCGTATCCATCTCCATTGAAATCACCTACAATCTGCTTTGTTCGAGTTGAACAGATATTTAGACAGCCAGTATGAAGTGTAGTCGGTACTGCTGTACTAAATGCTCCGGAGCCGTCGTTAAAAAATATGGTAGTTAGGACGCTGGGGTTGTTAAGTTGGTCCTCGAGGCAAATTAAATCTTTGTCACCATCACCATCAACATCAGATGCGAATATATCTTGGCTGCCTCCTGCAGTGCAAACAATATTCTGTAAGAGAGTACCAGACGCAAATACATCTTGACCTTGTTTTATGCCATTCGAATAAAAGGTAACAGTTGGTCGAGTTGTCCCTGCCCGTGGTTCACATACGAAATCATCCAGACCATCCAAGTTACTATCAATGATCATGACTGCTATTGGATTTGTATTGGTACTAAACCTACAATCACCACTAAAATCTGTGGCTGGAAAGGTGCGTGTAAAACCATGACAACACGAGCCATGCTCTGTAGCTACATATGAAAATGCTCCCTCGCTTTGACTGTATTGATTCAGATAATGAACGTGTTCCTGAGAATTGTCATCTTTGAAATGATTTGTTGCAAGGCAATTGGTTGCATCACAATGACGAAAAAAGAACATCGTTACTGGTTTTGTATCATCACGAGAATCGAAACACAAAATATCCTCCCCCTCTATTCCGTCGTAATTACCAAAATAAACATCTTCATTACATGTATAGCCAGACGCAACTTTCATCTCAGTTGAATAATCACATCCAATGTTAAATTTAACAGAGAATTTGCCATCAGTAGCCTGACAAATAATATCATCTACTCCGTCACCATTTATATCGCCCGCGTACACTATTCCTGTTGAACAGAAACTTGGTGGCCCTACCACCAACGTTTTTCTTGGATATTCACCGTTGCCAAATCCGTATGTAACTCTTACACCATCTATTGGGTGTTGTGTTAATATTCCTGTAGTTTTTTCATTCACTTTAATATCGTCTACTTTTGTTGTATCGCGAGCTAATAATTGATCAGCTACTTGTCCGTAACCACAGTATTCTCTATCGTTTGCTGTGAAAATTGTACCAGTTAAAATCGTACTTATTACCAACATAGACAGATAATCCATTGCTAGAAATCGGTATGTCGGGAATTCAGAGACGACTAAATAAATATCGAAAACTAGAAACAAGTAATATGCAACATCACAGTTGATGCGTTTGTCCGTTATCTACTTCTTTTCCATTTGAGAATTGTTGTTCCAGGAAAGTTTGTATAATGTAACTGACAGTAAGATGTTGTATTCGGCAACACAAGTGGGTGGCTCTAATCTCCCTGTTGTTTACTACAATACATGTTTTTGTTATTGGAGACGGACACGTAAATCTACATACAAGTAAAGACTTTGTTCTAACTGGCAAAAACAATGGCTATTTCCAGTCTACTGATCGTAGACTAAATCTATCGTGAGAATTGAGGCTTTTCTTGGAAACTTTGGCCTTCAAATAGTCTCATAGACAATTCTCAATTTGTAGATTTTTATCTTGAAAACAAGTGTACATAATCTACTCCCCATTATTTGTTATTAAAGAAGTCATCTTAAAATATGCAATTAGTTTCATCCTAATAGTATTTTTTATTGTCATTATTTATTTTTAATTTGCGACCATCATCGAGTGACATAGCGTTGGAATGAACCACTGTCCAACTTGAAAGATAGCACAACAATTCAGTAAAGCAAAGAGTAATATGCGATAAGAGCCTAGTAATTACTGGTTAGCATATTGTCCCTTAAGTGGCTTTTGGGCGCGGCATCATTTTCAATCCTGCACATAAATAATTGGAAGATTGGTAACTGCATATGGTTAAAAGAGGAATCAGAAATTTCATCAAAAGGTGATCAAAGCAAAGAGAATATGTGATAAGAGCACAATAATTACTGGTTAGCATATTGTCCCTTAAGTGGTTTTTGGGCGCGGCATCATTTCAATCCTGCACATAAATAATTGGAAGATTGATAACTGCATATGCTTAAAGGGGCAAAACTGACCGGCATGCAATGTCGTGCATCCTACACCGGTCACTTGACAAAACACTGGGAAATGTCT
>JANVCG010030506.1:0-10461 GCA_025505365.1 Haliclystus inabai | reverse complement strand
GGTAGATAATAGAGCCCTCGGTCTGATAATTCTCAATGTCACGCTCAAACTCGTTCGATAATTGTTAATTATCACACTGTGCTATATAAACCTGGCCTCATCCGTACATATAATTACTGTTTGGTTTTACTTCTACCAAACATTGATTCTGTGAAAAAAGTACAGTAACACACCAGTATTTTCATCTTACCAATGACTTTTTAACTTGAATAGAAGTACCTAGCATTTCATTCGACCCTGAACAAATAATTGATTGTAATAAATAAAGGTGGCCTTTTACATTTTTTGCAGAAAAACATTGGACCAATTGCTAAAAAAGCTTTTCAATTCAATATGCTGACTGCATCATGTTCGACATTCATGCAAGCTGTTGTTGAAATGGAACTCAAGCAAGATGATAATAATGATACTGAAGAACAGAAACAGACAAGATCAATTTCCAACCCCTTGGCTACCATGGTGATGTTATTACGGTGTGTAAATTGAAACATTTAACAGGCAGTGCTGAATTGTCTAGCCTATACTTAGAGCTTTGAAGTTTTAAACAATGATAAATATCAGATCTCTTTATAAATCAGCAACTATTGTTGAATGTTTTTCTAGTATTTTGATTGGCCAAAATGGTATTAGGGACTGAGAATGTCAACAAAAGGAGTATAGGCAAAACCAAGTCAAACTATAAATAAAATTCCTTGACATATTCTTAATATAGTAATTTTGATTTAGTTTCAATCCTCATTGATTCAGTCAATCTCAGCATTGCACATCTCCAAAATATAAATTGCTTCCAGAATTTTTCAATCTTTATTGGAAATTTTCACATTTTTTCCACCAAATATGTGTTTTTATTTTGTTTCTATTGATTCTCTATTACAAATGAATGTTCAGGTTTACTAATTACTATAATTCATACAATTACTACAAGAAAAAATTAATTTGTAAGCAGAAATTTCTGAGACGTAAAGATCTTCATTTGGCTCATATCAGAGTTCTTTCTTTTACACCACTTTGAATTTTCTAAATCATTATTTTGCTATTTTGTGAAAGAATACAAATTGATCTAGTGCCTTATTAATTTCAAATGATTCTTCATCATTTCTTTCATTCACCGGTAAGAATCTACTAATGAGTAGCTACGCAGTTGCGGTGCTTAGATCACCTCATCCAAACACACATGATAATGGCATGGCACAAAAATGCACCAGTAAAACATGAATAAACCCACAGGGTAACATATCATTTGACAGATTGCATACCACATATTATGTTCCGTTGTTCTTTTCGAGCTAGCAATTTTTATCTAATTCAACTATTGTACTTCACCTGATTCCCACATTATCAAAAACACGATTTCATTGAAGTATGTTTTCTTCTGTTTGATAATCTTTTTTCCTTATTTAGCAATAACATTGAATTGTCAGTGGTTCAATGTCGACACAATGTCGCCTCCAAATCGTATCGATTATATCTAAGTAAGTAAACGTTAATTGCGTGCTGATCAAGTGACCACCCATATTCAATCCTCATTTGTAAATATGTTTGGCATTCAGTTCCTGATCAGTGAATGGTAAAATCAAATAAGATGAAACACAGCTTCCGTTTATAACTTAGAATGAAAAGAAAACGAATATCCCATAGAAAGTACTCGAGTGCAAAAAGTGTTTGTAATTTTAGAAACTCAAGAGTGAAAATTGCTCACTTACCAACCTTTAAGGACCTGTTCTTTTTATAACTAACTAAATGTGACATAAATGCTGCTTTTAGAACTTAGCTAGGTTTGTCTTTATTCGCTATTCCGTTTTGCATTATTCATTTTATGGTTTCTCATAAAGCAGCGCAGAAACAATTCATAAGATGAGAAAGGGAAATGTTGCAAGTAGACCTACTTTTAGATAGGTTTTCATCAAAAACCATACAGCTACGTTTTAAGGAAGTAGTTATCAAATATTGAAGCATATCTGTCATATTAACTTTACAACTTGTTAATGATATATTTAACTTAACGTCTTGAGTGAATCATTATATTAATATCAGTCCTACATCTATCGTGTTATTTTGAGTGATGTATTCACATTTAGTTGATTCTTATTGTTTGTGGTTTTGTACAGGTGAACTCCTGGCAACATTACATTTTCAAGCTCAAACACTTACTTCATCCTTATCCTCAGTGTGGCAAAAACTAACATCTGTCAATTCACAAATGCATGAAAGGTTTGTTTACTAATTTTTGTTATTCGATATTTCAGTTTGATCAATATTTTTAGTATCATCTTTTTTATTTGTAGGGAGGTTCCATTGCTGTGCTGTGATGTTTGCTCGTTGCTGCTACATTTTGTTCTTGTATGGCCAGAGTGGATGGGCAAAGGTAATTTCAACATCACCCAAACCAAATGCTTTAAGTACTTTGAAATAGTTTCACTGTTGATCAATTGCTTTGAATATAATTGCATGTATTCTACAGTTAATACTGCTCAAACTAAATCCCGTCTATGTGTGAAATTATCTACCATACTTATGTAAAGGCTGCTGGATAAAGACTAATGGTGTGTGCAACCCATTAGTGTTACCTAAAATCAATTCAGATTCCGTCATGCTGACGTTTGAATTGCTAACAGACAACAGTAGGATTTTAGATAGAGCTGTGCTCTACCATCCAAACTTATCTAAACAATTGATCCGAATGGTATTGTTTACAAATTTGCTCTTTTCAGATACATTCTGTGTTATTGTTCAGTTGCTTTACAACCTTCTTGTGGTTCAGGTATGTAACTAACATCTGAAAATGTGTTTTGATAAATGACTCATTGTGATAATTGTGAATCAAGTTTCATTGTTAATATGCTACAGGTCTCTTTGTTAAAGTCACAGTCAAATTTGCCATTTCAATCAAAAGAAGATAGTCAGCAAGTATGGAACAAATTGAGCCCTCAGAACCAGTATAATGTTATTTTGCTTTCCCTTAACAAATTGTATCGCTCCACTTCTTTGCAGTTGATTCAAACGCTATTCCAATCCAATGAATCAGATGCTGACAAAGAGCGATATTTGCCTTTTCTACAATTTTCTGTAATTGTACAACATGGATTGTTTGACACCTCATTACCAGATTCAATTGTGAGCTGATTTGTTTTTGTAATTGCTTATAGTGTGTAACTTATTAGGAGATGTATAAATGATAAATATTCTATCTATGTGTTAGGTTGAGTACTGAGACACTTGAAACCTGTAGTGATGAATTTTTCTCTTAAATTGTGTCAAAGCCCATTGACAAGCAAAGTAGTTTGACCATTGACCAATCTTCAGCAAATGCATCCTTAATCTCATAACTCACATGCTTTAGTTAAAGTGAAATCTGTCTAATTGAGCAGTGATAAGATATAGAAATATTGACCGCTATACATAGAGAAGTGACTTTTCTGTACAGGTTAAGTTCAGTAGGAATTAACATTTCGTAACAATATAAAATGACCATTATAGAGAGGTGGCTGCTCTATAGGATGACCTTTATACACAGGTTTCCTTCTATTCATTTGTGACATTCCTCCATAAGTATATATAAGCTCAATTGCCCATGGCAACTTGAAATGGAACTAACTTGTGTCCAAACTTTGGTAAATATAATTTAAAAAATTGAGGATAAAGATTTTCTACTTTACTAGTTGACGTTTTAATTGAAATGTTTTTTCAATTAAATTTTCTTTAGAATTATCATTATTTTTCTTTCATAGAACAACATGGTATCATGTGCCGAGTGTTTACAATTAAAACAGAACAATGAAAAACCTCATTCAGCTTCTCAGCATTTGCAATGGGTCAATTGGCCACAGGATATGAATCAAGCATCACAAATCTCATTCTGGTACAATTCTCTTGTAAACTTTATCCAAACAAAACCATCTGAAGTGGATATGACACTCAAGGTGAGACCAAAGAGAATTGGAAATATGATTTGAAACAAAATTACATTTAACACAAATTTCAATTACTGCTGTGAAATATACTTCACAATCTGATATGCCACCTATTATCTATGATTCAAATATTTGAAAAAGCTGCTAATTTGCGGCCAAATTTGATTTTTCTTATAAGAATATTTTCTTTCAAAATGAACGTATTTGTAGAAATCACATATCATATATCTAGAAGTCACATATCCCTGAAAGCACTCAATAGAGGCATGTAAACAGACAACAATTCAGTTTATAATTTCTTGTGAATATTTACGTCAACGGCATGCTTAGTAATGAACATATTTTCTTGCACAGTATGTGTACATTTCGTCTTCTGTTTATGTCAGTTCATTCAAATTTTTATCTCTGATTTGTTTTTGCTAGGATGTGATTCCCATTTCTGTTCTTTGGAAACCACCGTCTTTGTTAAGGTTGCCAGAAAGATATGATAGGTCAGTACTTTGACAAACTACATATGATCATAAATAGACATGTGAGTGTACAGTGATACACTTTGTATTTATCGAACGACCACTGTTTTTCAGGCTATTCCAATTCTATTCATCATGTGCATGCCCGCAATGTCTAACTTTACCTACTCACCCAACCGTCTGTCTCATCTGTGGTAGTATTTTATGTTTAAAATCAACCTGTTGGAATCGCGTTATAAAAGTGAGTAAATACACTGCTTCTGACATTTTTCTTTGTTGGGTCAAGGGTTGTAATTTTATTAGCTTAACCAAAATAATTTACCATGTATCATATTTAAGCCGGTTGATGGTGTAATGCAGATTAATGTTTTCAAGAGATTTACAGGTGCGGCAAATGCCTCTCTGTGTTTTTTCTGGTCCTGTGATGTGTCAATGTATTGCTTGAGAGGATATTGATTGCTGTAAATTTGATGGTGTACAGAAAGTGTTCTGTCTTCTCTGTGTAATGCAATAGGTCTTTTTCTTTTAATTAATTCACATTGTGTTCAGACATTGAATGTTCAGGTCAGTTGGGAGTTGTTGTAGCTATGTGAAATGAATTATCAGAAGAAGTCTCTCCCGTACCTCAAATTGGTATAATATCCAAATTCTGAATCTGACAGGGACTACAACTTGTTAGCTTCTCTGTTGAGAGTTTATTCCTAATCTACTCAACAAAAAGTGAGGATTTCTGAATTATTACAGAAATTTTGTAATAAAATCGATTTCATTATTTGAAAAAGTAGGTTAAAACCCCCATTCTGCCCAATCACATTTCCCCAGAACTGCAGCTGTGTATGCTGATGTCACTTATCGTGATCTACCCCATGGAAATGACGTTGTCATTCAGAACTCATTTGATATAGAAGCACATGATACAATGCATCAACGTTTCTGGGAAATCAATATTCTTTATTGTATTCCACAGCATTCTTGGTCATGTGGTCGTGGCACAGGGATCTTCTTGGCAGTTTCATCGTCATTTGTTCTTGTATTAAGGAGGAGGAGGGTATGCGTTTGGGGATCGCTTTATCTGGATGCTTTTGGAGAAGAGGATCAGGATTTAAGGTATGGCATAAAATCACTGAATCATGACGACACATAAATTACGTACTTATTATAGAATTATGTTGTTTGATTATATTGTATGAAGAAATTTTAAATAACTTGATTTAATTCATCTTAGAACGGTAAGATACATAGATACTCTATTGCAATTGCAATATAAACAAACTATTATGCTATACTAAACAGAATCAGGGAAAAGATTATTTCTCTTGTCCCCCCAAAAAAATTAAAAAATTTTCATGTATACCATTAGAACTTATCCATGGTCGTTCCTAAATCGGCAAAGACCAGCCACACCCCAATACATTTTATTTATGTGCTTGTAACCTTACCTCATGCTACACTACTGAACTCCCATTCAATACTACATCAGTTGCTAATTTCTTATAATACACACACAGTATGTTTTGTGTTAATCTGTCTAACTTTGTTTCGATTTCATGCTCATATTCAGAAGAGGCAAGCCTCTCTTTCTCAGCACCGCAAGATTTGAAAGGCTACAATCTCAATGGCTAACTCATTCTTTTGAAAGATCTTGTAAATTCTCTTTTTTAAGATATAATGTTGTATTATAGATAATAATTTTGCTAAATTCACTGTACATAAATAACTTATATCATGATTATTTGACAATTATTTAATACCTAGTTTTCAATGTTGTTTGTAGCTGTTAGATTTGCCAGTAAAAATTATAATAAATAGCTGTTGAAGCTGTTCTTTTGTCTGATATTTTTGGTGGTAAAATCTTTTAGGCATGTCATCTTTTGGGATGGTCCCACTCAAGGGGGTTCCTTACAAAATCTTCCTTAAAGGCAAACGTGAACAGAAATTCTAGGAGACTCTAAATCAGATGTCAGTTTCTAGGTCTCGTCAGTCGAAAGCTCAATTACAATTCGTATTAATTGAATTAATCACGCCTTGGATATTTTAAGATGAAATATTTTGTTCAGTGATCTATACAAGAGATTTAGCAACCTTATTCAGACAATGATTGGCTGTCCTAAATATCACGAATGCCTCATCCGATATGGCTCGGACAATTTTCTACCCAAATTGCATCAGTTCACTGACTACCCTTTCCGATACTTACTCGACAAAGGAATGACTGAAAAGCCAGAGATTTTAGGAAATAGTGGTTTCCAGTTTCAAACCCCCGAGGGAATACCTCTAGAAATAGCCTTTCGGGAACAAGGAAGCATCAGGATGGATTCATCCAAAACATCCCGGAAAATCTGAACAACTTGAAGATTCATTATCGGGTTCACAACAAAGATGATGGACATTTGCGAAATCATGCTGTGAAGAGCAATCAGCCATGCCCAAACACATTTCAGTGAAGTAAGCAGGGAAACGAAACCAAGACAGCAAGGTATACAACCGGAGACTGTGAATTACAAACCTCTTGAAAGATGGAAAACGAAATGTAAGTTGTATTATAGTTGGTCGAATTGATTAGATAATGAATGCATTGTAAATTGGTGTAGTCTTTGTTCAATTGAAAGATTACAGGACAATAATATTGACGTCGTATTAGGTAAACTTGATGACAAATTAATTCAACTTCGTAATTGCAAAACTACCTCGGAAGTACACCATATGTAGGTTGAATTATTAAAGTTTTTTAACCAGGCATAAGCAAGGCGTCGACGAAAGGCTTTTGAATCTTGAATTACTCATTTCTTGACGTTACTCTGGCATTTTCACAATTCGATGCTCATAAAGTGAAACACGACTGAAGACCAGTTTGCTGCAACAGTTTGGAAATGGATAACGACATTAATCGGACTGGAAATGATGAATTAGGAGACGGACTAGATGCAACCCAAAATGAAAATCCCTCCTCTGATGAAATAGAAGTGAATTTGAATCAAGGCGGCGACAATCCGAGGCAAAGCGCCAAGACAGATAACAACAGCCACGATGAAGAATCCCTTTTCCCACCACCACCACAGAGCAATGAAAACACAGCTGTAAAACAAGATAGTCCAATTTATGCAACAGTATTTCGTTTTGATCATAAACCGCAGCAAAATAGCGTTAAAGTCAACTTCCTTCGTCCTCGGTATGTGCTGCAGGTCGCATGTGACCAAAATTGGTATCGGATTTCATTTTTCCTTCAAATCTGCTCAGTTTACAAGCAATTGTCATGCCATGATGAAACAACATTGTGATACATTGTCAATTCTAATAACACTCTATGCAAGCTTTGACTTTGATGGTTGTGTTTACGGGATTAAATATTTAGTACAACTCTCCCTTCATGTCATGTGAGATTTACCCATTTAATTCTGTGGTTGACAGTTTGTTGATCATTAGCTTATTTGTTATCTATATCCTTTTACACAACCTTTTGATCCTACTCTTCCGCCGTTTGTCTCTTGACAAACCAAAATTGATGGCGAGGGACTGAGTGTTTGGCCCTATCTTGTTTGCTGTGTTATTGTCTAGTCACAGCCCTTGATTATTCTCTGTCCACATTCCACCTCACACCTGTTTGACGTTATATTTATTATTAATACCTGATTTATTCATCATTGGCTGACTGCTTTTTGATGCGCGTCGTTTCATACATTTTGCGTTCAAAAACTTATCAAAACCATCGTAATGGATGCCAAGGCACGTCTTTTACTTAATCATCGGTAAGTAAGTCTGATTTGTATTCGTTTACTTCTGATAATTTAGGGATGATTATGAAGATGATGAAATTGCTTCTCACAGCCAAGATGAACACAGTGCTGGAAGTTCAGACGATGATTTTACAGATGCTGACGCGGCCATTGATAGGATGCTTGATGACCTCAAGGATTTCACTGAAGTAAGTCTGATAAATAGTTGTACTGTTTACTGTACATGTAAATAATCTGCTAATTCAAGTTGTTTTTGTTTCGTTCATTGAGAAAACACAATTATAATTACATTTAATGAGACCTAGACACAGTTTATCAACAACAAACAATAGCCCATTCCGGACCCTTATTAATTAACATAGCTACTGTGCTTACATGTGAAAAGTACAATCTTATTGTATGCAAATATAAACTACAACCCAGAAGTGTGGAATCGCATATTTATGCAGCTGAATTGCTCACAGTGTAGGTCACCCCAGCATTGTAACTCATCTTAAGATGTTTCTAGGTAATAAGCTAAACTTTCAAATAGTTTCATCATTTCCAATATTCTTTGATTTTGCACATAAGCTTGATGCAGTATTTTTCTGCTTGTTGCTCCCACACTGTCAGGTCATTTTTTCTTCATTTTTTTGGTCCTGTCAGAAAGGCAGTTTAAATGCAAAATTCTTGGCAATTTTCTGCTGCAATTCACAATGCAATTCACCATTACATCTGTGTGATCAGAAGTTGTGAAGATAAGAGCTTACACAATATCTCTTTGAATGATAAAATTGTAGCTATTGGAAATGTGGTTTCAGAAGCGTGTCTGTGCTGAGAATCATACTCTCCATTTTACAATACCCATATCCTAAATGAGGATCAGCACGCAGTATAATGTAGTAAACCATACCATCCCAAAATGAAGAAGATTGCTCGTTAATCGATAAATATATGAATTGGCTATGTGCACATGCATGCTTATCAAGTAGGCATTATGTTCATAACAAAACAAGAATACAAAGCTAGATTTAACACTGTTTGGATTCTGATAGTAAATTATGTGATAATAATTAGCAAGATTGTACTCACAAACTAATGTTCAATGTTGTTACAACACTATTCAGAGTTTTATCCACTGTGATTTCAGGAACTAGACAGTGGTCCTTACTATGTTGACCAACCCGAGCCAGTACCAAGTCCGCCTCTTAAGAAGGATCTTGTGTCAATGGAACAATCGCTGGTGAGTATAATTCTAGTCTAATTCAACACGCAACAACTCATTAAATCTGGTTGGTAGATCAATTTTGCATTGAATCCAGGCTATTGAACTTGAAGAGACTAGAATAAACTTGTTTATTCACTTATGTGGCCCAACATACCTCATGTGATAGAAGTGAATACAAACAAACACACCAAGTGTAATAACCTTCAATTTAACTATGCATATTTTATTTACTGTAAGGTATATGTAGACAATTGAGCAGGAATAATCTGGACTTGCACCTTTCTATTGAATACACATCTGGACTTTTGAAATATTGAGGCAAATTCAAAATAGGATCCAAATCCAGTTTCTGTGTCTCATTGAAAACATGAGTACACGCATTTTAACAGGTAGGCAAGTCGGTACATAAAATGAAAAAGTAGCTTATTTAATAAATTTTGGAATCTAAATATTAAACAGCTTTACCATGTGGGTTCATGTCAGCTTATTTCTTGTACACCAGACTCAAATTTGGATCTTTTCTTACAAGACACTTCTGCAATGAAATAATGCATTTCGAGGGTGAATATATGCTGCTGGTATAAATTATTGCCAGTTACGAAAACAAATCGACACTTAGATTCATGAAAACAATAATGCCTTATTAATTAGTAGGACAAAATTCATGTCGCTAGTTGTGGTGATGGTTTTGCAATATCTAAATAAGCATTTGAATCATAGTTCCCAAATCAATCCAATGTAGATACCCTACTCATTTTGATTGTTTTTTTATCATCATCATTATCAAATATTGTATGTAATAAGAGAAAAGTATGTAATTAACAAAACAGCAATTAATTCTTCATGCAAATTTTGAATTTCTCTCAATTTCCTTATAGGATCGTTTACGGTTTTCTATGGGAAGCTTGTCTGGTAAGATAGACATAATTATTCCAAGTTCGATATAGGCTGGTAAATAATGTTATAGAACCTTCTACTCATATTTTCTGGGTTTTCTTGGTGATCTTGTAAAAAAATTAAATATTGTGAATTAATTGGTTTGCTTCAAAATTAATTGTGCTTCCCCATTAACAATGAGGCAAAATCCATTTTGGTACTGAATCTGAAATTAAGAGTTACGGAACTTGGTAAATTTATCC
>JANVCG010030473.1:0-10469 GCA_025505365.1 Haliclystus inabai | reverse complement strand
ATTCTACTGCGTCACAACACTTACATGTGAAATGACCTCGTTTACAATAATCATATTTCTAGATATCGGATACAACAGTCTTGATAAAACGTTTCGAGCTAAAATTTCTATAATTACTAAACGTCCACATGACTTTGCATACGAGTACCGTTAAACCAAATGGGAAGCTGATCTTGGTTTTAGTGTGTTAATTGGAAAGTATGATCTTCACACGGGGAATGGTCAATCTATGCTTTCTATGCTTACCTTAGCTTGATTTTTTTACAGTGGCAGTACGAATATAGAATATTGTAAGCTGTTGTAAAATTGTTTTTCTTGCTAAATCAGAGCGGTTAATTCAATTTTGTCTGCTTGATTTCTCTGAGTTGCAATTTACGATATATTCCTATCTAAGTTGGCTTAACGTTACAGCCTTGAAGCTCCATTTATGACCATCTAGAGAGTTGTATTTTACAAACAATTTCCGGGGAGCATACCCCGAACACCTCTAGCACGACGGGGCTTCTCCCCTCGAACCCGGACTAAGGTCCACGATTTGCACCAGTCAGAAATTTTCCTGAATCCACCTACGCTCAAGCGCTTAAACGATGGAGATTGAGTGTACCAGTGGAGGATATCTTCGTTCATTTCAAATCGTCGTCAACGTACTGTTGCTAATGGAAGGTATTTTGATTGGTAACCTGTCCTGTCTGGTGTACCTCAAGGTTCTGTCTTGGGACCATTGCTATTTACGATTTACATAAACGATATTGTAGATGTACATAAAGATTTTTACATACAGTTGTACGCCGATGACTGTATAAGTTATACTTTAAGTGTAACACCTTGGAAGATTCTGCTATGCTACAAAGGATTGACTATGCTACAAAGGGTCTCTTGTGATGTTATGCTTAAGAGTCATTACAGCAATAGCTGCCTCGCTGGATCTTGAATTGGATCAAATGGATGTACAGACTGCATTCTTAAATGGAGATCTACAAAATCACTTTTAAATGGCACAGCCAGAAGGCTACATCAGGGAAGGAGGGAAAAATTTCGTCTGTAAATTAAAAAAGAGCATCTATGGCTTAAAGCAAGCATCTTGGTGTTGGTTTTCAGCGATGGATGAATTCATCAAAGAATCAGGATTCAAGCAAAATGCTGCAGACAACTTTGTTTGTATCAAACGAGTGGGAGACTCATTCCTAATACTTGCCTTGTATGTTGATGATTTATTGTTGGCCTGTAATTATAAAGCTATGATAAAAGCAGAAAACAGAAAGCTGGGAGAACGCTTTACTATGAAAGATCTTGGTGCTGCTAAGTACATTCTTGGAATGCAAATTCAAAGAGACAGAAAAAACAAGCGCATACATTTCAACCTAAGGCAATATCTTCAAGACGTATTAAAGGAATTTGGGATGGAAAATTGTAATCCTGTTAGCGCGCCACAGGAAATAGGTCTCAAATTGAAACAGAGTGAGAAAGGAGAAACGGTTGATGCCCAACAGTACCAAGAAATTGTTGGGAGCCTGACATATGCAGTCTCAAGCACAAGGCCCGATTCGGCATCTGCTGTCAGTTCCGTAAGTCAATTCAGTGCAAATCCAATTAAGGAATATTAGGTGGCCATCAAGCGTATTTTGCGTCACGTGAAAGGGACAACAGAGTATGGTCTTCAATTTGATGGTACTGTAATATGACAAAAGATGTTAAGCCGGAAGGTAACGTTGACGCCGATTGGGCAGGCGAGGAGAGTACCAGAAAATCACGGACCAGCTATGCGTTTCTCTTATTCGGAGGACCAATTTGTTGGTTAAGATAGAACAGTCAACGACAGCATTGTCTTCCACAGAGGCAGAATACACGACTGCATGTGAAGCTGTTTGTGAGGGATTATGGCTACGATCGCTTCTGAAAGGTATTGGTTTTGAAACAAGGAGTGGAACCGTCATTTTCGAGGACAATCAGGGAGCAATCGCCAAGATCTGAAGCTTCACGGTCGCACAAAATACGTTGATGTTCGTCATCATTTTATTTGTGAGGAGGTAGCAAGTGGCGATGTGTCACTAAGCTATTGCCCATCAAGTACAATGATAGCAGCCTGTTGGTAAATCTATATTTGAGAGACTACGCGGAATGATGGGCGTTTGTAGTTGGTAGATGGTAGATGGACAGTTGATTGATTGATTTAAATATGTCTTTACAACAATTTCTGAGTTGGAGTGTTACATTAGTTGTGCCTCCATGTGGTTGGTGCATAAATTAGTAAAGACATTATTTATGTCAATAGGAAGTTGTATTTCAACTCCTATTCGTTTGTAATATTTTCTTGTTGTTGTTGTGTGTGACGAACAGATCCGAAGCAGTTGCGTTATTCTCTGTCTCCGTTTTACCAAAGTTTTAATATAATTTCACTTGTAAATTGAAATATGTATAAAGCATTATGTAATCAGCATAGGATACCTTTTACTAACCAGTATTTTGAGTAACATAATATATGTGTAGAACACTCAGCTACATGATTGGCTATGATGGACTTTTTAAATGAACGCTGATTTGTGAATCGATACATGCACCAAATGCCAAACCAAACGTATTCCTATTCACAGACAGGCAATGAGTTAAAGGGGCTAGACGGACCGGTATGCTCTATCTAAAAATTTCAAAATGGAAATACGCAGCTTTCTGTAACTACGCCATTTACGTCCCATGGGCTGATTTTGGGCAGAAGTCAGTTCAACGATGTTGGCAATAACTTTGACTTTCTTAATTCTTTTTTAATTTGAAATAAATAAACGATGAACAAAGTCAAAGACCATCAACACATAACAATAAAACATCTACATTTGTAATCAATTTGATGGAGATTTATAGCCGCAAGGTTTCCAAAGATGGCTCAGCAGCCATCGTGGCGCTTTCAAACGTTTTGGGCTGATTATTGAACTGAAAACAAAAGATTTCCGAACGAAGCTTCATTAATTCTCAACAAATATACCATAAACATGTAACAGGTTGTTGGACATGAGTATCCCAAAGTAGGATATCGATTCCAGACTTAAATAATTTCGATCATGTGATGTTAAAAGCCAAAATGTTTGCTGTTTCCTCTTCGCAACAGAGCAGTTTGTTTCTTACAAGAAACAAGCAGATTCCAGTTGATAAGGCCATCGCTAAATTCTTTCTTTTATAGCAAGAAAAATGCTCCAAAACTTCCTTATTACTAACATTAGTCAAGGATAAAAACGTAGTGATAACAATTCACATGAAAACTCACTTGCAGTTTCGCTCGGTCAAGCCAGCAATTCGTGTTGAGAATGGCTTGTTTCACGACTCTGCACTGACAAGCCCTTCACAATGCTTTTGATGATGTCACCACAGTAACATGGAAAGGAGGTTTTGAAAAACGTATCCGTTTTTCAAAACAGAGCAGCATGCCGGTCCATCACGCCCCTTTGAGCAAGTAGGTACATCACTGCATGTTTGTAGTGATCCCAGCCTCGTCTTCATGACGTAATATTTTAGATGTGAGGACTGCACGTGATAGCCAGAGATGGCTAGAGCGGCGAATGAATAAGATTGATTATATTTACCGTTATTAAATATTACTGCTGTTGTTATTGAGTATTACATTATGAACCTGGTACTTATGATTTTGTAGCAGGCACAACAGTGGCGCAGTGGATAGTTCATTATATATATATATTTTTAACCATATTTTTATATCAGAGGTACAATGATAAACGAGATCATGCCGAATGACGGAGCTTCCTTTTCGCTCAGAGGTCGCTTACCATCTGAGTTTGACCCAAGCCAAAATAATGCTTACGATGAGTTGAAATGGAGAGCCAGGATGAACACTTATATGCTGGCCACTGGTTTAATTGATCAATCACAGGAACATAAATTAGCCATCTTATTCAACATAGAAGGAGGGGATTTCAGACAGTTTTCCAAAAAGAACTGTGCTTTTACAGATAGGAATTCGGAGACAATGTATTATCTGGAATAGAAGAACTTTAAAAAACAGTAGAGGCATTAAGAGGCATTTTCAATATCGTTGTAAATTACGGGACTTGAAACAAGGTCCCGATCAACCTATTCAAGAATTCTTACAACAACTCAGAAGTGTTTACGACGAATGCGGGTATACCGATGAAAATCTAACAGATCAACAGGAGAATTACTGATTAGAGATTTATTGATCAGGGGTATCATGAATAAAGATCCTGAGCGCTTAATTCTGCAGCAGGACATGGACAAAGTAACTGTAGCTGATTGAATCAATCTGATATCAACTTTCGAGATGACGTTGACGTCAGTTTATGCTAAATCCTCTGAGACAGTTTCGGTACATGACAATCATGAAATGAAATATTGCGGTCGACGTCATCGGAGAGGAAATTGTCCTGCTTATGGCCAAAAATGCTCAAGTTGTGGTGGAAAAAATCACTTTCGGGTAGTTCGAAAATCGAAAAACGAGCATGAAATATTACAAGCAAAAAGAATAAGAAGACTTAGAGAAAAGCGAAGGCTAATGCTGTCGTGCACTCATATTCTGACAGTGAACAAGACACATAGTCGGACGAATGTTTTGCGGTTCCCGACAAGTCAGTACATGGCACAAGAGCATACGTGGAACTATGGTCCTGTGGACTGTCACATAAGTTTCTCATTGATCCTGGTACTACAACAACGATGGTACCTTCAGAGTGCTTGAAGCTTTCGAAAGATTTTTCAAAGTCCAAGCGATACGTGAAGCCTTGGAACAGTAAGAAGATAAAAATACTCGAAGAAGCTACCGTAAAATTAGCATCAGGGGCAAATAGAAAGTCAATCTCTGTTAAAGCCTGTGCTGTTGACGGCTCTTCGAGTGGGGCGTTGAGCTATAGCGATTATTTGCCACTAGGAGGTCAGCCGCTGTCATTACCAGATGAATTTAATGTAACCGTGAGTGAGCTACATACGGAGAAAAACATAGGTGTTGCCAAAATTCAATTACGTGCTGACGCAACACCAATAGTTCAAGGTGCACGAGAATTGGCGTTTCGCTTGCATGAATCTGTAGGTAAAGAACTGGATAGACTTGAGAGTCAAAGCATTATTAAGCGTGTATGGGAACCCACAGATTGGTTATCACCAATCGTGGTTGCTTATCGGAAAAATGGTGCGCCGCGTATTTGTGGTGATTTTCGCAAACTGAGCCAGCACATTCAACGTGAGCGTTTTATTATCCATACTCCTGATTCATTATTCTCAAAGCTACATGGGTCGACTGTATTTTCAAAGCTGGACTAGGAGCCCGGTTTCAACCAAGTCAAATTAGATGTGCAGTCGTCAAGATTAGTTGCCATAGCAACGCATAAAGGAAGTTATCGTTATTTGAGATTACCGTTTGGCATTTGCTCTGCCCCCGAAATATTTCAACGAGTAATGGCAGATCATTTAGCTAATTTAGAAGGATGTCTTGTATTTATTGATGATATTTTAGTACATGGAAAAGACATACACGAACATAATGAACGATTACCTAATGTGCTACAGAGATTAGAAGAAATTGAAGCTGAACTAAACAAAAAGAAGAGTGAAATTGGTAAGTCGAAAATTAGCTGCTACACTGAGTACACTCTGTTTGTCCCCACCGAAACACGTGGAAGAGGCAAGACGGTATTTAGGGACTATCAATTATTTGCAGCGATTCTTACCTGATTTGTCAAGTATAGATAAAGGCATACGTGAGATACTATCAGGGAATATCAATGAGAAAGCGATCAGTGATTCCTGGCACTCTATTCAAATGGCATTAAAGCAGCTGCCTGTAAGTCATTTAGCTTCTATGACCCCAAATTACCAATTGCTATAGAAGGTTACGCCAGTCCCCATGGATTAGGCGCTATATTGTTACAATTTCAGAATGAAGAACGGAAACCTGTTATGACGGCTAGCAGGTCATTAACAAAGATGGAGAAGTGGTATTCACAAGTGGAACGAGAAATGCTTTTGTTGGTTTTCGGAGCAGAACGATTTCATCAACTTGTGCAAGGTGGAAATGTTGATTTCTGGTCCGACCACAAGCCGCTTGAGAGGATATGGGACAAGCCTTTCAATGACGTCCCATCAAGACTTCAACCAATGTTACTACGAGTGGCCCCGTATGGAGCTAAATTAAGTTAACATGCTGCTATAGGGCAAAGTAACAGAATTCCAGACAATCTCGTACTCCAACTAATGGTAATACAACTGAGATATCCAACCGTTAGTATGAACAAATAGCGTCTTCAATTGCTGGACCAGACTATTTAGGTTCTGATTTTCTAACATTTGAAGACGTAACAAAAGTAACTGTTAAAAGTAATGCTTTATAGTCTATCATACGAGCAATTGAAAGTAGCGACTGGTCTAAATTACCAGAATCACTAGATCTGTACTTTAAAGAGAGACATTTATTGAGTGTTCCTAGGGATAAATTCAACTCAAGAACAATCATCATCGGTTTGGTGGCCACAGATGAGCTCCAAAGTTGAAGCTGCAGTATAGCAATTCCGGTTTTGCAAAGAGTTTGATGAAAATTGGCCAGAGCAAGAATTAAAACAATCTGATATGTTACCTCCATGGCACACAATAGCTACAGGTATCTTCCATGTGAATCAAAAGGCTCATCTATCAATTGTAGATTACGGATCGCGGTTTCCAGAAGTCGTTGAGAAATGGAAAAAGCTGCAGATGTCACCGATGCATTGGATTGTGTATTCTCACGCTATGGACCAACAGTTGAAAGAATGAGTGACAATAGTCCTCAATTTATCTCCAAAGATTTTAAAACATTTTGCAAGAAATGGGGCATTCGTATGCGTAAATCACCCCCACGGTATCCTCGATTGAATGGAATGATTGAAAGATTCCATCGGTCATTCAAAAGAAGATGGTATCGTCTTGACGATGTTAGCACCAAACAACGATTACGGCAAGTATTATTTAAGTTGAGAACAACACATCATCGGATGATAAGGACTACGCCCCTTCACGCATTCACTGGGAGAAGACCTAGTGCAGCTGTGCCATCTATTGAGGAGTCAAAAAAAGATAATATTGTTAATCCTGTTGACCAAAGAAAGGCGAAAGCTATTATGAAATTACATCACGACAAAAAGCTGCGTGATTTGGTATTACCAGTGCCATTCGAAGGAGAACGTGTTTTGGATCAAGAATAAAGAACACCAAGTAGTTTACGGCGAAGTGAATTCAAACACACAAGATCGTGTTACCATGGAAACAGATCAAGGGAAAGAGCTAGTACGTTCTCGTTCACATGTCAATGGGGTTACTAGATCGGTAGTTGCAAATGATAAAATAGTAACTAGGTCTGGATGGGTGATAAACCCACCAAAGAGATTCGTTCCTTCAATTACCATGTAGAGGTTATTTTAATGCTGATTGATGTTTTATAGTTTTTTTTAACACTACTTTATAGCTAAGCAAAATGATTTATAGCTAACAGCTGAGTGACATAATTATGTTTATTAGTATTTTAAAAGAGAGAGCCAGTTTAGTGATCACAGCCTCGTCTTCATGACGTAATGATTCTGGCAGTGGAGACCGCACTTGATAGCCAGAGATGGTTTGAGCGTCGAATGAATAAGATTGATAATATTTACTGTAATTATATATTACTGTTGTCGTTATTGAATATAACATTATGAACCTGGTACTTATGATTGTGTAGCTGGAACAACACATGTTATCTTCCTACTAGTGTTATGTTTATGTTATCTTCTTTACTTTTATTTACTTGGGTTCAATAACAACTGGAATTGCCTAAAAGTGACCTAAGGAGGTACAGGTTGACTTGGCGTGAATGTACATTACGTAGAATCTCATAAGTGCCAGTAATGATTAGCCTGTGCGCAGACCTAAATAGTTTCTCACTTGTAAGTAAAGTCTGCGCAACGGATGCGCTAGTAATGATTGCAGCAGTCATGTAATCACAGAGTATATAGTTTGTATCTTAAAAAGACAATGAACTAAGAAGTAATTTTGAAGAACAACAATAAAATGTATTATGTAAATATTGTAGCACACTTTTCAAAGGCTCATGGCACTTCATAATTTACTGATTTGAAATGAAATGGTAACACAATTTATTCACAGTTACTATAGAATGTGGTGACTGAGTAGGATATTGACGGAACCTATGGTGCAAAAAGTCAAACCACATGATCAGAATTCTGGACAGGTAACTAGCAGTTATGCCAACTTTGTAGCTAAGATCTTCTTCCGATAGCCCAAATCTTAACCTGAAAAGAACAATAAAAACTCCTCTTCTGGGCTGAGTTGGCGCTTACGACCACATATTATAGTATTAGATGAATAATAGTTCAATTTATCCACACTGGTACCAAAAGAATCAAATAATAATTTGATTGTCAAAACATCTTGCAAACCAGTGCAAAATTTAAATATTTTCTTATTGTCTTTTAATGCATTTAGAGAGAATTTTGACGAAGCATCCTGTGATTCCAATGAAGTAATTTTATCTTGCAGCTCTTCAATCTTAACATATATTATACGTCTACTTCCTTGCGGTGATTCTCTTCTATTTCTTGGTCCTAATTGCGAAAAAACGTAGCTTCATCACCCTTCTCTGTCGTGTTTTGATTGCTACTGGCAGTAGGTTACCTTTGTGATTTGTTTCCATAAATTGGCAATTTTATAGCCTTGGTAGTGCTTCTAGAAGCTAGGAGTTGGTCTTGTTGTTTTCGGTACAATGGTGGGTTTACTAATCATGTATGTATATTCTTACCAATAGGGAAGTGTCCAGAGCAAACACGGTGATTCTCGTTAGGAACAAAATGTTCCCGACTGATAAGGTTGAGCCATCCCTTTCACTATGCTTTCTCAAAGTTATCTTTTCAGGTCTGTTGCCAGATGGAAAACGTTGGTAGGAGAACTGTAAATCCCGTTTACTGTTATTGTAGCAACGGGGTACACAGTATGTATGCCCACCAGTAGGCTTCTTCTTTTCAACAGAAACTGTAGCGTTAGATGAACCAAATTTGAAGCAATACCAGGCTCAACCAAGTTTTGACTTTCAATTGCTTGAAGCTCACTACTTTCAATAGGTTCTTGGGACATAAAATTCTCTTCAGCTTCTTCGGGTAATGAAGGTACAACACTAACTACTTTTCGTAAATGTAAAATCTCGAATTCGATATCTGACGAACTAGAAGAACTGGCATCGTCGCATTGATCAATATTCAAAGACGCCATTTTTAAGTGAGATTCACGAAAGCCAATATGCCTGGATCAACAATGCAATGCAGGAAAAATGAATAGGTACAACCGAAGAAACTATGAAAAACAATGGTACACTTCCATCGAAATACTATCGATTCGTAGATGACACACTGGCCAGTAGGCAACCATCAAACACGAAGAAGAATTTCTTGAAAACCTAAATAATCTACACCCAAATTTACATCTTACAATGAAACTACAAAATAATAATTTGTTGGCCTTCCTAGGTATTATAATAACAATTAAAAATGGTAGAATTGAAACGAAAGTTTTTCACAAAAAGTAGGACAGTGGGCTACTGGTGCTTTTCAGAGTCATGTAGACGATAATACAAAAAGGCTGTAATTCAAACTATGATTAATCGGACATCCCGATTACTATCAAAAAATGAATATTTCAATACTGAATGTGAACACTTACGTATATTATTTCTTAATTTAAAGTATCCTTTGTCCTTAATTAGCTTTCATTTTTGTGAAACAATAAAGAGTCGGTCTGAGGGTGAACTTGGTTTGCTAACTGCAAACAAAAATGATGATTGCATCAATATTGTTCTCCCCTAAGAGGACCAAGTTTCAGCAAATTCCCTCAAACACCAAATGGCTGATTTGGACTCAAAAATCGGACAAACATCAGACTAATTTTACCGACAAAAAGCCGTAGAGCAATTTACGGGTGTGTGAATAAAAACTTATCTCGTCAATGTGTCAAACTTATCAAGCATGCGTATACTTGCTTCATCACATTGACGAACACAAAAGAGAGGGTTCAAGAATGTAAACGCACGTAAATCAACAACATCTAAAATCTGTTTTACAATCAAATCTCACTGTTTTGTAGAAATGTAAGGATAAACTAGATTATTTAATTCATGAGCTGCTGCAAATTTGACGAATCAAAACAAGCCTCAATACTCAGTCTGACTCAATGAAGTCACGACGTTTTCAGCGACTGGTTGATTAGGTATTGTTTCTTGCCTTTCTGTCCTGTTAAATAGAGCATTCATTTTGTCGTTGTAAATGTTACAAAACCGTCCCTCAAACAAACAATCAACTATATGCTTAAGAGGTGACGTCAACAATATAAGGTAACTGTGTTTTGTGCTACTTTTACTGTCGAAATCAATCAATCAATCAATCAATCAACCAATCAATCAATCAATCAATCAATCAATCAATCAATCAATCAATCAATCA
>JANVCG010030451.1:0-10480 GCA_025505365.1 Haliclystus inabai | reverse complement strand
ATAATAATAATAATAATAATAATAATAATAATAATAATAATAATAATAATAATAATAATAATAATAATAATAATATGGAATGTGGAGATATCTTCTTCTTATCACATAGCCCTGTTGTTACAGGATTAGGTCATTTAGATGTTTTCAAAATTTGTAAAAGCTGCTGAAACCCAGCCTGATAACTTACAGTGTTCAGTTCATTGATCAAATATTACCATCCAGTAGACGTTCCTGTAGCAGAATCCTGAGAAAAACTGCTGTGATGGTCCATATTCCTCACAGTCATTCAAATTTTTGTGTGAGATTTTCGTATGGGCTGTCTTTTTTGTTTTGTTGTATACGTAGTGCTGCTGCAAATAATGGGCAAGGGTAAGAAGGGCATAGGGATGATTATTAGCTGAGAATAATGACATCGGCAATGATATGCTAAGGAAACAGTAATTGGGCCAAAATTTAATGGGGACGCCAACGATATGTGAAAGACCATTAGAACACATAAAATAAACAAAGTTTTATAACCATAAAATCAGAGGTCGACGGAAT
Source organism: Haliclystus inabai (assembly GCA_025505365.1). Classification (NCBI taxonomy): domain Eukaryota; kingdom Metazoa; phylum Cnidaria; class Staurozoa; order Stauromedusae; family Haliclystidae; genus Haliclystus; species Haliclystus inabai. Next base: position 9,937 of record JANVCG010030451.1, on the reverse strand, counting down.
ATAAAGCAAATGAGCTGCTGGTGTTCTGTAGAGTGTAATCAATACAGTAAAATGGTAAGAACCCAACAAGAGAGCTGTTACTTTGTGAAAACGCAACAGCAATGTTTTCTGATCTCAAAACCCGCCACCCCAAGGCAAGGAAAGCGGAAAGTTTTAATTTCATTTCTGCAAATAAATAAAATTCCAACGCGCTCAAGGCAAACGCTTGACCACTAGAAAATTTAAATGAAGCGAATACTGACTGTCATTGAAAAACACGAAAAAACATGCACATTGAGCTGAGGAAACCTCAGTGATTAGGTGCCAAATCAAGTGTAACCATTGATAGCCTCGGCAAGCCATGCCCTCAACTACCGTGTTTCCAGTCACGTGACATTTTTGACCAACTTTTATTGGTGGCCATGTTGACGCACTCGCAACGCGGACTCGATTGTGTTTTGTTATTGTTTTGTAGTTGCAAATCGTAGTTTTTCAATCTTGAAACTGTTTGTCAATATGGTATTTTGCATAATGATTGGTTGTAGTAACAAGAGTGAAGAAATTGAAGGCTCTTATAGCAGAGTTCCAGCAATTATGTCGAGCCAAGATTAGGCTACATCAAACCTTCGCCATCTCAGAGGAGTGAAAGAGCTGCTTCAGCTCAGCGTGCTGAAAGGGCTAGAGTAAAACGCAAGAGGGACAATGCTCGTCTAGCAATATTACAAGAAGAACTAAAATGTAAAGTAAAAACGTTGGACCAGCATGGACTAAAAATCTCCACACCCTAGGCCTGCGCCCCTTAGAGTTTTCATTCAACAACAAGCTGTACAAAGGCAATGTTCATGTGGTAGACAGGCTCCAGAAGCCCCTACTGAGCAAAAAAGGATGTATTGAATGACCCTGAAGCAACTCTTATGCCTGTCCCCCAAACAGAAGGTCGCACATACAATGCAGAGACCATCATAGCAGAAATCCACGCAGTATTTCTGGATGAAGGACCCCTCCGAACCATGGAAGGCCCCCCAATGAAAATGGCCCCCATTGAGTTGACAGAGGACGCTATACCATCCAAACGTTACAAAGCGGACTCAATACCGTACCAGTGGCAATCAAGTGTTCACGATCAAAATATAACCGAAATAGATTATGTCAGTATGTACAGTGAGATTTTGATGCACAGGAGCCAACAGACGCTCAGCTTCACTAGAGTTAGTCCAATTCCTAGAAATGATGCGACTTGTGATAGATTTAGCAATTTTGTCGAAGGTAGTAGCCTGCTGCAAGTCTGAACGAGCAAGGACAGGTTGAAAAAAGCCTCATCACAGCTGCTGAGAGATGCTGGAGAGGCAAGATAACGCGTCTGCATGACAAATGTCACGACTTATGTGGGCTGATGCAGCCTTAGGTTTGGGCTTGTCAGCACCAAATAGCTGAATTAGCTCTTTATGATCAGTAATTGATGTGAAATGGCGACCTAAAAGTAATTGTCACTCACCAAACTATACCGAGAGCTTCCCTTTCAGTCCCAGAGTATTTTTTCTCTGCCGATGTAAGTGATTTTGAAATAAAAATAGCGGGTTGGCCATCCTGTGTTAGAACACCGGCAATACAATGGTCTGAAGCGTCAGTTGTTAAAGTTGTTTCTTATAAAGGGAAGAAACTGACCGGCATGCTTTGTATATTTTCAACTTGAATAACGTATACGCTTTTCAAGATTGCGCAATCACAGGCTCGCTTGCCGGTATAAAAGAGCAATACGAGGATCAAAATCAGACAGTTAGATAGAAATTTATTTCAAACATTGAACACAATATGTTGTACAGGTTGAGTATTTACATGAGACATATATACTACAATGCTTGGCGTCACCCCTTAAGCAATATTGCTTGTTGATTGGGGGACACATTATTTATTTAAATTGATTATTTGATTATATATTTTGAAAGTGTTATAGTTATTAATTTATGATTAAAGGCAAAAGAATTGATAATGATAATAATATTAAGAATGTAAAAAACAAAGCGCAAAGGCAAGATAGAATGAATCAAAGTTGTAAATAAGTATAGCAGGAAGACAGAAAAATGAGGAAGAGAGATGATCAGGTACATAGTTTGTCTTGTCTGTTGCATACATAGCAATATTTTATTGTGCATTTGTTACTGTAGCTGTCAAGTATGAGGTCTTTGAGTTGTTGCTTGAAGATTGCGGAAGAACAATTTATATTTGTTCAATTTTTTGTGTGTTCCAGAGTGGAGGCAATCTATAATTGGGCAAATTTAGAGAAAAAGTGGCTGTAACAAACGGAGCATGAAAAATATTTTGCTTACGTTTTTTGCTTTTGATAAAAATGTAGAAACAGAGTCTTATTGAGAACAATTTTGTGCAAAAGTAGTAAAGACTTCAAAACATACAGGTCTTCGGTTTTTAAGATACCTGTGGATTTCAGAATGGGGGATGGTATGGGTTAATGACCTAGCATTCACAATTATCCTGAGGCATTTCTTTTGGAGTTTACACAAGTTGGTGAAAGTTAATGCATGACCCCAAACTCAATTCTGGAAACCAAATACAAGTACCGGCGTGTTGTGTGTGAGAACTACAAAGTTTCGACTTGAATTCAACGTGGAAATCAAATTAATACTTACCGAATTATTGCTATGTATGTGATACACATGTTACAGAGTTGTTGAATTTGAATTAAAATAATATAGCTATAGAATTCTAAATATCTATTTATCGTGTGTACAAAGACTGGCAATGCTGGCCTATCGGGGTTGTCATTTTATGAACGGAAAGAATCAACGATTTGTTTTTAGGTGAAAATTCTCACTTCAATTTTGTGCATCGATTGGGTGCTGCATTATCAGTTTGCTTCCTGTTATCATGTGTTACTGTTCCAACATTTAAGCTGTCAAAGCTGTTGTTTTGATAATGATTTCATGTTACATGTTTTTCGCGATTTAGAAGCACTTGGAGTTGTGACAGTTTTGTTTTGTTTCTCTTGATGGAGAGCGAACAGAAAATGTTCATTTTAAATTTACTTTCATGATATTTTTCTTTCCCTTTCCCAAACTTTAAATTATGTATATCTAACCTGCTAAAAATCAGAATCTTCGTAACGATTAAATCCAATCTAAACGTTGTTCGTCCACAGCTTTGCCTGCCATTTTCTAGCATGAAAACTGTGACGTCAAAATTGAGCTTCACGACCTCCATTTGCGAATCAAGGGGCAAAACAATACAAAGGATGCCGGTCAGTTTCCTCCTTTTAACAACGAATATGGTTTAGCAATTGGTTTACTGGAGAGTTCAGATTTTAGATTATTGAATGAGCGATCTCAGTCGTTATTCCATTCAAAAGCAGTGTCTTTTCTGCGTAATAAACTGAGTGGTTTTACTTTGTCAGCAGAATGTGGGATGAAACACCAGAAAAAATTAACCAAGTCAACTAATGATTCAAGTTCTTTTTTGGGGGATGGGCACATGCTGTTAAGTTTAGAGACAAAGCGATCGTCTGGTTGAATAACAGAAGCTGAAATACGATAACCCAAATAGGAAACTTTAGAAACTCGTTCTGTGGATTTTTCAATATTGATAGAAAGCAGACGCGATTTGAACCGTTCCACTACAGCATTCAGCCGTTTGTTCAACGATTATCCAGTGGTCTCATATACCAGGACATCGTCTTGAAAAGCAATCGTGCCTTTGAGACCTTTTAACACGTCCTCAATCACATGCTAAAAGATTGCGGAACTGTTGCACACCCATCTGTAGTATGCCCTTCGCTAGTGTTGATAACTGACAATTGCTGCGCCTGATCGTCTAGTTTTACTTACCAGTAGGCAGATTTTAAATCAATTCATGCAAAATAGCACGCACCATCCATTTTGGCAAACATTGTTTCGACGTTTGGAAGAGGGTAATCATTATGCAAGATTTTATCATTCACATGTACACTAAAGTAAGCACACATCCGCAATCCCCCTGATTTTTTTAGTCCAAACAACTGGAGATGCATTTTCTGCCCCTCCTGATTCAATTGGTTCAATAACCCCCATCCTCTCTAGGCGAGTCAGTTCTTGATCTACAGCGGCTTGTAGTGGAAGTGGAACAGGCCTAGCTCGACAAAACATTGGCTTGGCACCTTATTTTAACTTCATTGAGGCTAAAACAACCTTTATGTACGGGAGTGGCTTACACCATCATCATCATCATCATCTTTTCAACTGCCGAATTAACCAGTTGGTCAGTAACATGATCATGACTCAGAAGGCCATAATCCCTACATGACTCTACAACACAAAATATGATTGAATTAGATACACTGCCTTGAACTACATTTAATTTACAGCTACCTATCACTCACAACTCCTAGTCATCATAACATTTAGCTTACGATTACTTGGAGTGGAAACCTTATACTTGATTAACTTTATACCTTATACTCACTTAACTATACTTGATTACACTAAATCAAATACTTTTTTTAAAAGACATGGTATTACTCATTGGTTTTTAACTCATTATTTATTTTGAAAAATTGAAATACTGCTGAAGACCGCCGGGTTGTTCTGCTGTTAGCAAAGTCTTTCAAAGCTACTTCACAACAAAACTACCTCTGGTTCGCGTTTCCATTAATATTTCATGAAAAAAAACTTGAATGGCACAAGCTATACACTTGTATTGCACCACCTGTCTTGTTTCAAAGCAATAGTGTCACGCATCGATGTCGAAATAATTATTTAGTTATCTATCTAATTACATTATCTATGTAAAAAACGTGAATGGTACATGCTGTATAACCTAGGACTAATTAACTTAGGGGAGCATTGAGCGCCCACATAGCAACTTTTTTTTCAACTAAAATTTTGAGGTCATCATTATTTTACCCATAAGAACGATAAAATCGAGAGTGAAATTCAACTTTCAACCTTTTACACAACCTTGTGATTTCGAGAGAAGACGATTTACTCCATTTAAAAAATACTGCTTCCAACGATTACCGTTTGGATTATCTGTCTTCAGTGAAGAATTCTGCAGAGAAGTGGATGATGTTTTGTGAGGCATTCCAGGTACATTTCTTTTGTGCTGACGATGTGAAGATCCAAGGAACAAACGAGTTACGACATGACATCAACTTACTCGAAACAGTTGACAAAGCAGCTCGAGCAGGTGTCAAGTTTAATTCAAAGAAGTGCCTAATTCGTAAACAAGCCATTGGATACTTTGGACGTATAATTTCCCCAGATGGAGTGAAGCCTTGCTGAAAGAAAGAAGAAGACCTGCTGCAAATGGTGCCACCTGAAGGCAAACAAGAGCTGCAAAGCCAGTTAGGATTGTTCAATTTTGTAGGTGATTCAAAACCTCATTTCTCTATAAAGACACACCTGATGAGAAATATTTTGAAAAAAAATGTACATTTCAATTGGACTTCTGATATGGAGAAAGATTTTCAGAGTTTGAAACAAACCCTTGCTAAACAAACTGAAATAGCACACCTTGATCCAGAAAAGGATGTTACCCTAGAAACTGATGCATCATTGAAAGGTTTAGGAGTTGTACTACTGCAAGACAGGAAACCAGTGAGGTTGGCAAGCAAATCACCGACACCTGCAGAGACAAATTATGCAAATATAGAGCGAGAACTGTTAGCGTCCTCTTTGCATGTGAAAAATTACACACCTATACATACGGAAGGAAGATTACAATTAAGACTGATCACAAACCTTTGGAAGAGATCTTCACAAAGCCTGTTTGGCACCTGCCAGATTGAGGAGAATGATTCTTCGACTTACCCAATATGACCTGGATGTTCAATACGTTGGGAAACAAAATGTTCTATTTAAAGACACGTTATCACAACTGGTCAACAGAAGCAAAGATCCAGATGCTCCTGGTCTCGAGATAGCCATTGTCCAAGTACTGAAATTTAACAGAACAAAATTAGAAATCTTGCAAGATGATACAAAATTAATTAGATAAAGTTCTTGTGCGGCTAAAAAGAGAGGATAATGACTGGATGGCAGGATACTCAACCAGTTTTAGAAGAGATTCTTAAACCATATTGGAACTTCAGGGATGAGCTGACAATTTTAGATTGGCTAATCATGCATGGTAAAACCACAAACCAGAAAAAAGTCACAATCTGTTAGTTATCATTCATGCCCTAATATTAATAACCTGGTAAACATTCAGTGTGAACCTCAATGTACCAATAAGCATCGATCATTAGTAAAATTTGTCTTCTTAATGCTAGGTCCATAAAAAACAAAGCAATGATCATTAAAGACTATGTTGTTGAGAACTCTGCTGACATTTTGGCTTTAACTAAAACCTGGCTTAACCCGTCTGGTGATGATTTTGCTATGCAGAACTCTGCCCTACTGGATATATGTTTAAACATATAGCTAGAAAGGATACCTTAGGTGGTGGTGTCGGTATCCTTAGTAGAATAGCTTTAATCCTAAAACAGGCTAGATATTTTACATCGTAATTTGAATTGATTGAATTCAATTTGCTTTGCCTAGGCAAAATTTCTCTCCGCATTATCCTGATTTATCATCTTCCTCCTTCTCAAAGAAATGGCTTTACATCATCTATGTTTCTTGAATAATTTTCAACGTTTTTAGAATCCGTAATTGTTACAACTGGACGCTTATTAATTGTCGGTGATTTCAACATCCATGTTGATGATCCATCTGACCTCCTTTGCATTAAATTCATTGATACATTAAAAACATTCAACCTATTTCAACATATAAACATTTCTACCCACAATAATGGTCACATATTAGATCTAACGATCATTAGAGCAGATGAAAAGATAGCCTTTGATTTCACAGTTCATGACCCTGCTATTTCAGATTATTCAGCCCTTCATTTCAACCTCAATATTACGAAACCACTGCCTGAGAAGAAAACAATTTTGTACCGAAAGATAAAGATAAAAGCTATTGATTGTGATAAATTCTGTTCTGATTTACTGGAATCCGAACTTTAAAATCAAGTTTTCTAAACCCGACTGATGCTATATGTTGAGTCCCGCAGCTCAAACAATAATGTAATGATACGTACTTAAGTAACTGACAACAGTCACAATACAGTATAATCTAATCGATTTTTCTAATCACTGACCTCTACAACACTACTCTCTATAAAATAGGTTGGATGCACTGATCTGTATAAAGACTGGATCGAGCTACTGGTCATCAAAATGTGAGGCACGCGAGGGCGCGAAAAAAACAACGGCGGCCATCTTGACCGGAGAAGGTTTAATCCAAATTAATGTGGAAGTCACTGGAATTTACGCATTCTCAATTTTATTTTCGATCGTAAACGCATGAGTGACAACTTTTTGTGATCAATCAAAGCTTTTTTGTATCTTCAATGAAGGACTATAGAGGCTATTTGTCTCAATATTACCCGATCCATTGTACCTAAGGAGTGAAAAGTTGAACAAAATTGAAGGTAAGTGTACCCAGGAGCTACGACACGTGTAGGCTATGCTGTAAACCTAATTCCATCAGACATATTTCCCGAAATGGATATGTGATATACTTGAATTCAGTCATTTGAATTATGATTTTGATATTTAATAACAAGTATTTTGAATTGAACATATACTGTATACAGAACTAAAGAACTAAACACAAATCTGAACTCATAAACTTGTATAGGCCTACGAACACCTTGACCTTGTGTTCAAGTTAGACTTCTTAAAAAGTTCAACTTTTGTTTCTGCTTACACTGCAAGAATCGTTTAGTAGAGATTATCTACTGATTATTGAATAGTATAATCTTGCTCAAAGTTTTTCTCACAACTTTTCCGGTGATTTTGATGTTTTTCTCTTTCACCAAATGATGCATTCTAACACGAGAATAGCATGTTGAAATGTTCTTCACTAAAGAGAATACATGGTTGTCATTTACGGGGGTCTCTAGCATGTGATCATTAAGATCGTTGAAAATTGTACTCAAATTGATTGAAGGCAGGACTGCTGTTGAAATTGCTTCAGTGACATGACAGGCACGAGGTAGATTTCCATCAGTGGCTTTAAGTAATCTTTGAAATTTTTCTTCAGTCGATCGGCAAACTGAAATAACACTTTTTGTAGGCTTAATTAAGCCACCTCTATCTTTTAGTTGTATAAATCTACTATCTGTTTGTGTTTTAGTGTTTCCTAATGAGAAGCTGCACGTGGAACAATGTAAGCTCCTATTGACCATCTGGACTACATAGCCAGCTATGTAATCAATGGCGGCATTCTTGAACTCAGATAGATGAATCATATTGGAAACTGCATAATCATGATCTTCAAATTCTGCAGATTCTTGAGAACTTAAATTGTATCTCTTGATTGTAGCTGCTGTTGATATTGCAACTGTGGTATCACCTATTTTACACGTATCGTCCAAGACTGTCAAGATGTTAGTGGCGTCTTGTTGCGTGCAGTTGCCATTCGAGTTACTAATGATGTTGGCCCTGTGAAGTAACCGTTTGTAAGCTGCTGTGAATTGCTGGCAAGTAGGATTATTGTTACTGCCTCCAGCTGATCGGATTGCCGAGAAGAAAAGTTCAATGTGATCCTGACTTAATTTGTACGTGAGTAGATATTTCAATCCACTGTTATCTTTTCCCATGAGTGATTTTACAAGCATCTTAATGCTTTCAATGTTTATGATAAATCCTAGAAAGCCAGTCTTCCTTCTACTGGCCATGATGTTGCTGCCGTCCTTTGTTTTGATACTTTTGAGAAACAAGACTGATTCATCTAAAAACTTTTCCCAGTAACCCATATTAGTATGCCTTATAGGGGATTTAAATCCCTTACCCAAGGGATTTCTAGAATTCATAAAATCGAACAGTCTATCAATTATTCTCATGAAATCAGTCGTTGCCTCTGATCCTTTAAATTGGTCCAATTTTAATTCATCGCGACAATAGTCAATAGCGTTTGCAACACTTGAACTCAAGGCTTGAACTGCCAGGCTCACTTTCATTCTCTGTTGCCGCCATTTGATGTGGGCCATCTGTAGCTTATTTCCAAGTCTCAAGCCTTCATTTGCCTGTAAATCATGGAGGTATTCGACATACGTCCACGATATTTCATCATTGTCTTTATTTAATATTGTTTCATAATCTGCCAGTGTATTTCGTACCAGCTTAATCATATGACACGGGTCTAACACTGTGAATACTTTCAGTTTTTTATTTCAAGGATGCTTGAAGTAAGGTTTTAGTGTCGACTTGATATTCAATTTTGCACCTAATTTTTTGAACATTGTAAAGTGGGTAGATGGCCCATCGCACGTCAAAGATGTCACTATTACTCCTGTTTTGTAGAGCAATTTCAGCCAGTTAGTGACTATATTGGCTTGCTCTTGTCCGCTCAAACCATCTATAAAAAAGTAGCCGCAGGGCACTTTTCAGGACTGGTTTATAGCAACAGCCATTAACACAAGAGCATTCTTAGCCTCAGGAGCTGAATCGTTGTCAGCATTATCCCCTATGTCGACGAACCTCTTACTTTCTTACCGTCCCAACTCAGATGTTTTTTTATTGCCATTTCATCTAAGGTCAATGAACAAAATATTTTACTACCTTTCGTAGCGGCATCTTGTGCTTTGATTTTTAAAGCATCAAAAGATTGCTGAGTAAACCCAGGCTCTGCAGTTACTTTAGAGAACCACCGCCGTATGGTTGCTTGGTGCGGTAGTCCAAAATTGAAAGTTTGCCGGACATATTCATATGCTTTAGGGGAATAAAATTGCAGCGTCATTGCAAAAGCTCTTAGATCGCCTGGTATGGCTGTGCCTTTTTTTTTCTTCGAAAGCGTTCTTTTTAACAAACTTAAATTCACACCAGAAAAGTTTGATTCCAAAATATTTTCACAATTTTGAGTAATTAAGTTTTTCCTTTTCAATTCCTTGACTAGGCCTTTTAATGTATCAATTTTTT